>JAVQJF010010620.1:0-17512 GCA_036023855.1 Gadopsis marmoratus | reverse complement strand
TGTGTAATCGCGTTTGACCTGAACACACCTTAATGCACACGTGTCAGTGGCCATACAACACAGCAAACCTTTTTAGCGATCCTGGTACATGGTATGCAGGGTTACATAATACATTCACACTTTGAACACTACAAAGTAACACCAGGAAAGGAGGGATTATTGAGAAATATATGATATTATTCACTCGAGGTTTTCATGTAAACGCAGTGGAATGTGATTCAACACTTCATTTTACAGGTCTGCAAATTTCATGATAATTAGCAAGTAACATATTTGAAATGCCTCAAAATTTCTTGAAAATGCCCCCAACATAATTTTAGGGATAGACGCTAATATTTTTAAGCACTGGCCGCACGGGCCTTTGAGAGTTTACGGGGTAAACATATGCTACAGTCTCTTAGTTCACAGTCTATATTTTCTTCATAAGGGATCGGGATGTTTGTGGAAACATTGCTTTGGCAAAGGCTCGCACTATAGGGATGAAAAATACACATTAATGCACGTCTTGATTTATTTAACTGGTTGAAGGGACATTCTGCGTTTGTTTGTTTTTTCTTACCAGGAAAGAGCAGAGGAAGATGAAGGAGACAAAGTAGGTGTAGGCGAAGGTGCTGCCACATTCAGGCTCTGTGTTCCCTGAGGCTGGGTCGCATTTCTTACCCCCCAGGCAAGCCAACATGATGTCATGCCACGCCTCACCCGTAGCGCTCCTGCATGAAGGGAAACAACGTAGCAAAACATGAAATGAGTGAGTGCGCACCTAAGAGGGGATTTAATTGGCAGAAATGTTCAAGAAGCAGCAATGGTCAACATCAGTGTGCGAAACACTCTATGACAATCGGGGGGTCTCGTGGTGCATGGGTGGAAAAAAAACCCAACAACATTTAATTGCAGCGACGAACGTTCCCACGAGGCTCCGATTACAGTCGGAGCGCACAACAGGCAGAAGCTCCCCATTTTCTGTAAATCATTTTCAGACACACACTCACACCTCTGCAAAACTCCACGCAATATTACACTCAGCTGGCACAGCGTGGACGCCCTCCTCCATTCACTGGGATTTAACTGTTAACTGACCTCGTGTGCTTTTCTGACACCGGTGAGCTGTTCTGACAGATTCACAGTTCATCCAGCGACACCATGTGTAGAATAGCAGCGAATCTCCAAACCCCATCTTTTATCACTTTGTTTCAAGGATTAAAGACCGCTTAAATACGTCCGTTGGATAAAAAAGGTTTGTTTTTTTTAAATATGGAGGAGTAGAACCAGAAGGTATTATTGCTCCTATATTAATTGTATAGTTTGCAGAATGACAACCAGCAATACAGATAAATAGTATATAACTAGCTTAACTTTGAGACCCCCTCAAAATTAGATTTTGCCATCTTTGGGGGGTTCCAGTTGTTAATTAGGGAGTCCGAGTCCCCCTGAGACCCCCCCCATATTTCACACACTGGCAGCGAGCGACTACTATGAACTCAAACAACTACTCCTGTGAGTTACATGGTTACATTTTCAGATGTTTTTGACACGTGCGTGAAGCAGAAGCTGAAAGACTCACCGGAACAACAGCATCAGGGCCATGATGAAGGTCCTGAAGTTATTGTGCTCGTTGATGGCACTCCCTTCCTCCTCGTTTAGTGCCACATTCCCAAACAACTACACACACAAACGGCGAGAAAAAATATCCCAAAAACCATTACTGTATTTTCTCCACTCTGATGATAAAGTTGATTTTAAAATGCTACGCTACATCTGTATTAAATTATATTATATATAATGTTGTGGTACTTGTACCTCACTGGGGTGATTAAATGCATGCTGCTGTACTTACATTACAATATATAATGTCTGCCACTAGGGGTCTCTCAATCAAAACAATAACAAAAGACATAGGTGAAGTAGTGTGGGATCATGGGAGTTGTTGTCTTGTCACTGCTACCGGACTTTTATTTGTAATGAGTAATTTCAAATTGTAGTATTGGTGCGTTTACTTTAAAGCATGTGAATATTATATTGTATTATAATATTAACAGACCCTCGCTGCTGTACAATGAATCCTAAACATCAAGAAAAAAGAAAATCCAAAAAACATATCAAATTCAAATAAGCATAGAGGAAGTGCTCACCTGCATGCCGATGATGGCGTAGATGAAGAAGAGCATGGCAATGAGCAGGCACACGTATGGCAGAGCCTACCAGAGACGTTGAAGAGAGAGAACATATTTGTACGAGCCTCTATGTGTGTTGTGACTGTATGTACATTATGCGTGTATCCGTTAACGACGGGACACCTTGAAGGACTGGACGAAGGTCCACAGCAGGATGCGGATGGTCTCTCCCTGTCTGAGCAGCTTGATGAGGCGAGCTGCTCTGAACAGCCTCAGGAAGCTCAAGTTGATGAAGTTATTCTACAGTGCAGAGGGAGAACACCGTGAATTTCAGCAACACACACGGCCCCTGCACAACCTCCCTCTGCCAAACACAAAAGCGGAAGAAAAAGAGTACAAAAGAGAGAAAGGTGCGAGGGGGGGGGGCAGTTAACCAAACAAAACAACAAAACGGCTCTCAGTAGATACAAGTATAAATGAGAGAAAGACAGAGGAAAGGTCAAAAAAGACAAAGAAAAGACAAAAGAAGGAGAAAGAGAGGAAATCAGGAAAAAAATCATAATTCAAAGAGTCTAAAGGTCATCATCCAATCTGGTACAGAAGAACGCTTTTCTTTTTAAGAGAACCAAATGCACTGATCTCTGGGGGGCAAGCAGGCCACACAGGATGGAGCACGGTGCACTGTGCCTGTCAACCACACACACACACACACATTTTCAGAGCATGGCTTAGTCTGTGACTCTTTAAACATTTTCAAAATTGTTTATTTTCAAAATCAGCCCAAATCTGGCGTCTCATCTCCAGAGAACAGCAGCCATTGTGTAGCTGAGTTGCATAAACTTGATGCGTTTTCACACACTTGGAAGCTTGGATTTTTATTTCTTTATTTTCCCCGGTCTGGAGCATTTGGCGCGTTTTGGTAAAGTGCTCCTACTGAATTCAGCCCAGAAAAAGGGACTCAGATGCACCACAAAGCAGCGTCTGGGGGTTTGCGTCGAGCAAATTACAGTATGCAAGTTGTGTGTATATATTATGTGTGACATTTTATGTACAATGTGACAGGTCTACATGACACATTAACGTCATCCCTCATTGGGCGCGATAGGAATTTTTGTGGTGAAATCTGGAAAAAAGGAAATATGACGCAAATGATGATCATGCCACGAACGAAAGCATGTACTATTCTTCACGTTTGCAAAACTACTCATCACGTAGTTTGGATTTGGAGTTGAAGATGCCGCTCGCAAAATCGACGCATGGTTTGGAGTGACTCTTAAATCGCCGCCAAGTGTGAAAATGCCCTTAAACACTAAAGGCGCCATGGTCTTTGACGTAGATTCAGCACAATGAATTTGCTGATTTTTCTGTTGGTGGGTTTCACAGCGTCACAGAGAGAATAACGTGATGTCCAACAGCCAAACGCCCTGCTGAGGGCACTTTGTGGTTGACAGGCAAGGCGGGAAGAGGAGCATGACGAGGGAGAATGAGGGACTAGCGAGCAGCCTCGGTGCAGGCGTGGTTTGGCATGGCAGCATACTTTTCGAGGAAGGAACCGGCCCGCATGCAGAGTGAGGGCCGGTGGGGGCAGAGCACATGGTAAACTCTGGTTCACACATTCACTTATTTAGTTGCACTAAGAGTGTGAGAGTTTCCTCTTTAGTTTGCATCGGATTTGAGGTTGTGACTGTGAAGCAAGTGCTGGTAAATACTAGCTGCTAATGTTGTCATGATAGCACAAACATGCGTACCCCTCGTGCTGTCGCAAAGAGTATGAACGGATATTAAATTGTGATCTTTGAGACGATCAGCACTACCTCACACAGATGCTGGGAGTAAAAAAAAAAAACAGAATCAGCTGAAAGATGGCAACAGCGTCGAACAGTCATCTACATCTTGAACCAGATCCCAGTATCCCCCTAATTTGGTGCCCAAAACTGTTGCCAGGAGCCAAACATGGACATTTTATTTGCCTACTCAGGTGACAGGTAAGCAGATAAAATTTGCATCCCGTGTACTTTATCCCCAGTCCAGCTGGCTGGATAATTAGTGACACTCTGGAGTGTTTCGGCATGAATGAAGTACTGTGAACAGGAAGCATTTACTTTGCACTGTGTACAGATCAAAGCAAGAGTAAATTAAATATCATACTGCACCTACACGTGCAAAGCTCTTCCCACGGAATTGCACATCTACGTAGGTGTCTCGTAATGTACAAATGTATCACGCTACATGTGCAAAACGTACCAAACGTGCCCTCAGGCGCTCTACGAAATTGTACATACATCTGTTGTTGTGTATGAATGTATTGCGTTAATATGCCATCATGTACAAAGAGTTTAAAGGGGCCGCCATCCAGGAAGCGCATGCACTGGGGTTAAGGGTTAAGACTGGTCATGGGGGGGCAGGTGACTGGGGGTACTGGGGAACAGGTTGGAGGAGGGAGGGAAGGTACGCATGACCAATGAGGATGCAGCAGAAAGCTTTGAGAGATAAATTACAAACCAACCAGATTCTACATGTGCGAAGATGTAGAGAGATGAATGGGGACAGTGTTTTTTTTTTGTTGTTGTTTTTTTTTGGTAAGTTATACATTGTGAGTGGGTGAGAGATATATTTTTTTTGGAGGGGGGGCAGGGGCATGGGGCGAAAGGCACACCACCACCACCATCATTATCATCATCATCATCATCATCATCACAGCACCACCACCACATGTCATGGCGCAGCACGGATGGAGAACACGATGAAGGATTTCATAGTGCATTTTGATTGGATGGTTTTTTTTTTTTTTGTTTGTTTTTAATCAGAGGAGGAGGGAGTGGGAGGGGCGTAGGGCGCCAACAAAGTAGAGAGGTTTAAAGAAAGCATGTAAAGAGATAGAAGAGGAAGACGGAGTCATTATGGGTGTCCGTAGAAAGGCAGCGAAACACAACTTCAGGTCAACAACAGCAGTTAGTGAGCGATTTGAGATATACAGGATGTTCAGCCCCTCTTTGATGACAGCGCGATTAGAAAAACCACGTAGTACGTTCTTACTCTTATTTAGCATTGGATAGTAAGACACTTGTTCCAAACTGGTCCCCCTACAAACTGTGACGAACCTGTGCAATTCTGTTTTTTAAGTTTAAGTGATTAACCTTAAAGTAGTGCAATGTCCCCTCCCCTTCCACTGACATATATTGGTATTGTCACTTTGAGTCTCTGATTTCTTTCCATGTTGATTTATCCTCTGTTTGTGTTATATGTTGCTGTGAGTCATTTGGGAACATCACTTGTGAACTGCAATTCCTGTACTTTTATGGCAGAGACTGCGCTCTGTATGCCATTATTTACTACTATTTTAATATATTTAATTCCTCTCTCTACCCAACCGGTCGAGGCAGATGACGCCCACCAAGAGCCTGGTTCTGCCTGAGGTTTTCTGCCTGTTAAAGGCAGTGTTTCCTTGCCACTGTCGCCAAGTGCTGCTCACGGTGGAATTGTTGGGTCTGTACATATACATGTACATATATTAACAAGTGCTATGAAATAACTCTGTTATGATATAGCGCTATATAAATAAAATTGAATTGGTACAATCATATTCTATTGTATCTATTGTATGTTATTTTATTATTATTATATATTTTTATTTTATCCCTCTTATCAATGTTATCCCTTTGTTTTGCTTGTCTTTTTAATCTATTTTTTCTAGTTTTTATTTAACTGAATTTATTTCCTTCATTAAAATTATTTTTTACTAAAGCTTTTAAATCTATTTGATTACATTTTCACCATTTTTATTTTCTCGCGTGCATTGTCTCAAATTCTTAAATAGCTGTAGTTGAGCCACACTAACCTGTGTTAAAGGTTCTATACAAATAAAGTTTGATTGATTGATTGACTGATGATACGCCATCATAAACTATGGGATTCCCTTCAGTAAAAAATTGATAAAAGTCTAGAAAGCAAATGTTTGCAGTGGAGTCCTCTTTTCCCCTTAATTGATTTGTTGTCAGTCAGTAGAGTAAAGGTCAAAGGGCTTGGGCCTCATTGGGAAGATTTTGTTTCATTTTTGGGGAAATTTAGTATCAAGATAGAGCCAGCTGAGTTAACCTGAACCAACAGCTGTTTTTTGGCTTTGTCCATAAGGCAACTATGCAACCGAGCAACCTGTCAACATCAGCCAATACTGCTTATAGATCAGATGTGCTTAAAGGGCACGTTAGCTGCTACAAGCTGACACAGGATCAATGAAATGGTCAGTTCACAGCACGGATGTCAATCACTGTCCGTTCAGACAGCTGCGATATAAATTGGCTTTAAACACAGTTGTCTTGCAGTAATTAGCACACGTTAGTGCTAATCTAGTCAGTGCGAATACTGCGAATAAGACTTCAGTATGAGTCGGAGTGGTTTTGTAACTGAATACCAAAATCCAAATCGCTGTTAGTTGTGAAAAATAAAATAAAATAGAGCAGGTGGACAACAGAGAGGGGCTGAAGATGTTATTGAATTCCACAAATACTGAGTCTTATATCTATAATCATATTAAGCTCGTATGTATAGAATAAAACACAGACACACTGATAGACACACAGACAACAAAATCACAGTTAAAGGTGAGAAAAACATGAGTGCATTAACAGACAACAGCACATTAAAGGCACAATCTGCAATTGGTACACATTACCATAAGACCCCAAACATCATACTCCACAGTTGCACTGAACTACATGGGCTGTACTTTGAATGCAGACAATGTGGACTAATGTTTGACGTTATTTGACCAATTAAGGACTGAGAAATTAAGCTGTGTGGCAGGATTTGCTCCAAAGGGAGAAACTGGAAGAATTTGAGGTGAAAACATTGTCCAAGACTTTTATTCTGAACGGATGTCTGAGATAAACCTTCCATAGGACAATGCACACAGACCAACTGGGTACAATTGGTTAATGGTGGTCTCTCTGTTAATCTCTTTAGCATCAGAAATGTATCTGCCTGTATCATTTACAGAGAGACATAGATTCAGATATAACACCATGCCAAGGAGCCAAAAGTGTTCAACAGATGCTGTTAGTTGTGTATGTCTTTATTATCATAAAGACTACAAACAGGGGGGAAACATTTAGCCTGGCTCTGTCCAAAGGTAACAAAATCTGCCTACTAGCACCTCTAACGCTCACTAATTATTCTAGTTATATCTTGTGTTTTTAATCCAAAGTGTAAAAATGACACGTTGTGGTTTGTTCGGGACTGTTTCTTGGCCAGGAGTAGTGACTTCCTACACTCTCGCTGTCACTGTGAGGTTGCCAGGCAACTGGCGGAGACTTCGGGAAGCTACTGTGCGTGGTAGGTGGACTGTGTTGCCTTTAGAAAGCTGTTAGGCTAGCTGTTTCCTCAGCCCCGCCCCTGCGTGAGGGCGTCTACATGGTGTGATGTGCAACTGACTTCAAGGAAAAAATCTGTCCAAAACTATCATTTATCTGTTTCAGCACCTTACCTGATGGGTTTTAGAGGGGAAGTAAGACAGATTTATTTGATCTGTTAGCTTGTGAAATAATCTTAATGGTTGCCTCTTGGCTTCTACAAATAACTCATCAGCAAGTATTTAAAATGGAAATCATGATTTTGAGAGAAAGCTCTGATTGTTTGCACTTTCAATGTGGTATTTGAGCAGGTATTGCAGCATTTTGAGGGTTGAACTAGACAACAGTGACTCCAATAGGAGGGTGGTCCTCTAAATTAAAAATGCAATATTCACCAAGAACAGACAAAGGAAGCTAAAATAAAACCAAGATCTAAGAAAAGACAACAAGGCAGATTCTTCCTTTGAGGGTTTTATGTAACACACCAGTGTTCAAGCTGCAACCAACAGGTGTCATTTCATGCAGACGCTCCACGGCACTTACCCCTAGCTCTGTCACTAATATGTCAGTGATGCTTCCGAGGACGGAGACAAAATCAAAAATGTTCCAGGCATCTCTGAAGTAATTCTGTTGGGAGAGAGGGAAAAGTGAGCGACGTTAGCCAAATCGAGAAGAAGCCAATCGTATCCTCCTGGAACTGAAACCGAGGGGTCGCCAATGGTGGGTGGCGTTACCGTGGAGACAGGCTGGAAGGAGGCTGATAGCGTGACTGCCGTGCGACACGGCACGCTCTGGGTTTTTCCAGGGCAGGAAGAACATGCACTAGATCTGTCTACCAAAATAACCTGCTTTATAAATGAATAATAGGGCGAAACACTGAAGCATATAGACTGGGTCAACCTAGATAAGGAATATGTGCGTGTGTGTGTGTTAATATGTGTGTAGGTGCTGCATGTTTGTGGATCTTTTGTTGGTTTGTGGTTTTCAGCCTTACCAGAGGGCCGAAAGCGATGATCTTGAGGACTGACTCCAAGAAAAAGAAGGTGGTAAACACGATGTTGAGGTTCTTCAGGACTTCGTCGTACGTTTTCGAGGCACCGTCAAACTAGAGACACACAAGATGGAAAGTGAAAAGTGCGCAAAGTGCAGAGTTCTCGATAAGCTGTGCGTTTTGGCAGAATGCTAGGTTCATGAAGGGCTCGTACCGCCACCATAGAGCTAAATCTTGTGGGTTTTTGTCTCCTCGAGTTTCCTTTCAGGCTCACAGTATCCAATTGTATCCTCCCAAAATTGAAGACAAGGTAATAAGAGAATGCATCCTTGCCAATGTCACGGAAAGCTGATGCTAACAGAGTTGGTTTTGGCATATGAAATCTGGTACAACATCACCAGGCAGCAGCCAAATGCTCAGTCATTCTGTGACCATGAGAAAACGGTACGTCTCGTTTTGTGATCGTGACATGAGAAATAAAAGTGCAATGAACACCCTTTTCTGTTAACTCAACATGAGGATACAATTATCATTGATATGGTGCCTTCGTTATTAGAGCAAAACAAAGCTCGTCATATTGAGATTTAAAAAAAAGTTAGATCACGATAAGAGGACAACTACTGTACGTATTATTAATAATTACAGAAGCTTTGTATAATGCTGATAGCCTGTAAAATGTGTTTGTCTCAATGGCTGCCAGTTTTGAATAAGTTTACATTAATCTGTATTTTTTCTTGTAACTCCTCAAGCTACGATTGGTTGTAAGGTAGTAAGATTGATAAAAAGCCGACTGATGGGTTCAGAGATTGCATTACTGCCAACGCGTCACACCTCTTTTTTTAAAGCGGAATTGTTTGTTCCTGTAAATGCTCTTCATTAAGGACACAGAGGATCACGTTACAGCGGTGGTGCTGCTAAACGTTTTTCCTGCGATCACAGCCCTGCTACAATATATTGTTGCTGAGAGACAGACTTGTACCTTCATCATGAGGACGATGGTGTTGAGCGCAATCAGAGCCATGATGCTGTACTCGAAGGGCGGAGACACCACGAACTGCCACATGCGATACTGGAAGCTGAGTTTATTCTTCGGCATGTGGCGAGTCAGAGGCCTGGCGTTGATGGCAAAATCTATACAAGCTCTCTGTAGGAGGAGTGGAACGAAGTGTTACAGTTACATTATCTGTTAACTCTTTAAGAAGCTTAAAGTTGAATTCCTAGACCCCGGGAATCTCTTCTCACCTCATTCTTTTCTAAGCTGTAGTCCTCCATCATCTTATCGCCCTGTTCCTGGAAGGTGATGATGATGAGAGCCACGAAGATGTTTACGAAGAAGAAGGGGAAGACAACGAAGTACACCACGTAAAAGATGGACATTTCCATCCTGTAACCTGGGCTAGGGCCCTGATTCTCATAGGTGGAGTCCACTGAATGCTTTAACACCCTGCAGGCGGGCGAGAGAATTGAAACAAAAAGATACAAATGAGCTCAGGGAAGATTGTGGTCAGGACAACTTAAACATCCGCATTAGTATCCTACGTGTTGCCAGATTAACATATCCACTTCTTATTTGACTATTAAACAACATGAAAATCATCAAATCTGCATAAAAGTGACATGTTCACCAATATTAACTATATATTTGTTTGATTTAGATATGAAATAACAGAATCTGTGTGATATTACGCCACTAAGTGTTTAAAAATTCCCAAATAAGATTGACTATTTACAGTAAATACAGCCTGTTTGCTTCAGCATCTCATCGATTACATATTTCAATATTGCAACCAAAGGCAACATTAGTTTACGTCACTTTAATATTTTAAATTAACATCTTGACCTTCTGGGTTACAGCAGCTGTTTAAAATGAGATGTTTTCGGTATTACTGCTGTGCCTCTCCTACATACTTAATAAATATGGAAGCCAAAACCCATTCAATATGTAGTTTATGCAGTACTGTGAACAAGTTCAGTGGTGTGTGTGTGTATGTATATTATGTGTGTGTGTGTGTCAGGGCGTCCCACTCACTGCGGCCACCCCTCTCCAGTGGAGACAGTGAAGAGGGTGAGCAGGGCCCAAGCCACGTTGTCGTAGTGGAAATCGTACTTCTTCCACTCCCGCCTCTGAGCTTTGACCTCGTCTCTATCATACACCAAGTACTCGCCCCTGAAGGAACAACACCGGGTTTACAATGAGGACAAGAGTCAGCCAGTGAAAACGTCCAGAAATTGGCGTGCAGAAAAGCACCAGGACTACCATAGGCATCTACATTTCTAGCTTTGTTAGGCTTGGTTTAGTCTTGCAGAGTGACTACGGTATTTTCTCAGTGAACAACACTGTTTCTTAACATTCCCAGCAAACTCCTCTAGGTGGCAGCACATGCACAGCTGATGCAACTGGCCATGGGACTATATTTTTCTAATTAGCAACATTTATAACCCACAAATGCATGTGCAAAGCATCTGTGACGCTAAATGAGCACCCGTTTTGGTAATCAATTTATATAGTATGGTACTTTGAGCGTGCAGTATGTACCACAAGTACTAACAATACAAGATGAATCATAAAGCATCGTGGCAATGAGTAAGAAAATGTTTTCTTAAAAGATGAGAAGTAGTGGGTACAGATGGCACAATCTGCAATATGAAGTGAAAAATGCTTTTGTTACTGAATACAGCAATTTATTTTTGTTATTTGACAGTGTGAAAAATACTCCATCAATACTGTAAATCATTATTGGCACTGCATCAAAAACACACACCGTTTTGTTTTCTTTAACTAAAAACTGGACAAAGATCCTCTGAGGTGCCCGACATGTCTCAGAAGAGTCCGGGTTGTGCATTGTGCAAACTGTGCGTTCGTGTTTTCCGAACCAACCTGCAGTCTCGCTCAAACTCTTTGGACTCGTCCGTGCAGTAGAAGAATCGGCCCTTGAAGAGCTGCACGGCCACCACGGCGAAGATGAACATGAAGAGCATGTAGACAATCAGGATGTTCAGCACATTCTTCAGAGAGTTGACCACGCAGTCAAACACAGCCTGCAAGACAGAAATGGAGATGCGTTTGCAGGCTGATTAAGCAGTATGGCTACAGAGGGATAACCTTCAAATATCTCATAATACTGAATGCAAAGGTCAATGGTCAGTGCTGTGGTATACTGTTAACAACAGGTGTTTTTGGACCAGAGGAACTTTTTCATTGTTCTAAGAACATTTGGAGGAGCCCAAATTTCAGCTCCGCCACATGACGCCCACCAATTACCATCTTTAAAAACCTGTGTAACAGCAGCCTTAAAAATCTGACCAAAACACGAACAAAGGACAGACAGTGAATTCCAGGCTTTACTGAGCGTATATGCGACGGGGGGGGAGACCCAACGCGATTCTGACTCGTCTAAGCAAAATATTAAAATATTGTGTGTGACGTTGTGAGTGACGTTGCTACACCAACTGCTGGCAGCCTTACGTCACTTGCCTTTGCCATGAGACGCGCCTGATGTAACTTATCCTAGAAAACTAAACTTCATGTACTCCAGCCTCTGAAGTGAGATGCACCAACACGCCCGCCGAGTCCCTACCTTTAACTTGGGGAGTCGCTTGATGGTCTTCAGAGGACGCAGCACCCTCAGCACACGAAGGGACTTGATCGTACTGATGTCTTTGCCCTTGCTGCTCCCCCTAGAGTCCAGCCAACGAACAACGACGGTGTCAGAGGAGAGGGATGAAGGGATGGAACAGTCATGAAGGGCTCTTACCGCACCCTCTGCTATTATCATCAAATGCTTTTAAAAAGGGGTTGAGTTGGGGTGAGGGCTATGTCCTCAAAATTTAATTTATTTTAAACATGATAGTGAAAGCAACACATGATGTGACACTTGGGTACACTGCATCAGTGTGGACAATCAAAGCTCTTAGAGTCTCTTCTTCTGCAGAAACAAGAAACTTTGAAGTGCGCGTCAAACATGAAACCGGTGGGAGGGAAAGCGATCAGTCGCCTGACCGCTTTGGTTTCATGGACATCAAGAAGCAGCAGCATCATCCTTTATTATAATATTCACCACTAAACAATAGACATTCACTCATTCCATATGGACAGGCATCTCCCGGCAGAGTGCCCAGCCAAACCTCTTTCTTTCTTTTCCAGTGACTCGCTGTTTGGTTCTCCGGAAGAAATGGGAGTTTTAGATGTGGAAACATGAAGCGTGAACTTCTAAGTATTACATGTCTAGGATTATGTTGATGTGATCCTGAATTTGCAAACACTAAATGGACTGATTCTGGAATGTTTCACATAGCCTCCCCTTTCACTCGCAAAACGTTTTGGCATTTTCCCTTCGGTCAGGACTGCAGCCTGAATCAGAGGAGACAAGCGCGGGAGGCAGAGGCTATGCGAGACTCGTGGGGGACATGTGATGCCGCTTGCAGAACACGACATCACATGTCGTAACACAAACAAACACCAACAGCGTCAAACGAGCCATGAGAGCGACCGGAGGAGTTGATTTAGGGCCGAAAGACAAACTCCTTTGGCCGTGTGTTTTAATGTGCTTGTCCCCCCCCCCCCAAACCCATAACTGCACATTCTGCTCGTGATTTGTGCGCCCATAAACCAATATCAGTGAGGAAAAGCTGGGGTGTCACGGGGGTAAATAGCCGAGTTGATCTGTACTGTAAGTGGACGGGCCATTTTCAAAAACACAAGGCAGGAGGCGCCTGGACGCCCGCCAAGCCTGAGCAGAGCAGAGGTCATCCATCAAGGCTCGCTCTTTAACTATGAACTCAGTTCCCGTGGCAGAAAACGTAAGACAATTCAATTCAGGGCTGATTGATTGAGTCCGAGCGTTGGAAGTCCGGCGTGTGTGCGTGTGCGCGTTGCTTGAGAGTGAGACTCGATCGATAATCAATAGACCTTCCTCCTTTCAAGTTGAGTAAGACTGAGGTCTCTCTATCAGAGCAGCTGGAGAGTATTAGAGTAAAGCCCAGTCAGGCCAAAGGTGTTAGGAATGAAAAAACATCACACACACAGGAGCATAACGATGAGGGCAACAGCTCTTTGAGTCTCACGTTTGCTGCAGGAGCATGTACAGTGCGTTCTGTCACGCCTGCTGTTTGACGGTAACGGGGCTGTTACTTAAATGGCAATATAAGGTGATGCTCCACCCAAAATCTATGTTTTGAGTATCAAACACTCAACAACTGCAGAGCTAAAAAAAAGGCTCTAAAAGGCTTCAGGACTTTCGTCCTTCATGGAGCGCAGCAGCTGGTGAAAGCTTGGATTCGCGTCTACAGTGGACGCCAACAGCGGAGGGGGAAAAGTACACAGAAATAGAGACAGAGATTAAAGTGACTTCTGCCTCATGCTTACTTTCTTTTTATCTATCAGGGGCAGCACGTATTAATTAGTGGCTCGTTTTCATCGACAGTAATGTCGGCGTAACATTAGCAGTGATAATATAAACCGCTCTGCGGTTTATTTGGCATCTGCTAAGCCTCCAAACTCATATAGACATTACTGTAACTGAACTTCCCAGATTGTATTTCATCTTCTTAGTGGGGCATGTAGAAAGACACTGCACTGATTTTTATTTATTTATTTTTAACGTAGCTCTAGTTTTGCTCAAGATGAGACAGAGAAACTCCAGGCAGCCAGTTTTCCCGACCAATGGGAGAACAAGGCTGACAGCATCTTGCAAGTGGACTGGGATGCAAGCACTACAGTAGCCGTACTTTGGTTGAAAAAAAAGAATAAATGAGCGAAAGTACTGATGGACGGTGGCAAAGTTATTGTCATTGTTGTAATCGTTTGAAACAAACAGACCTAACCTGTGTGAAGGATGAAACACAGCAATGTTTTGTGACTGTCTGACGGGTGGATGCTAATTTTCAAAAGAATTTATGTATTTGTGAAAGTTGAATCCTGGTACTTCCAAAAAAAACCTGTGGGCATCAAATCAAACCCTTTAAATCAAACCTATTGACGGAACTATTCCATGTGCGCCGTTTGGATGGTTTTCTGTGACACGTGAAGAATAAGACGAGGTACGATGCGGCGAGATGAGAACGAACGATCAGAAGAACAAAGAAAGAAAGAGAGAGAAGCCAATTTGATCCGGTGGCGGACAGTGGGGGGGGGGGGGGGCAGAGCGGAGGACGACAGGGGAAGAACTTTACCGGGTGGTGCTCCTGTGGAGTTTCACCGAACGTGGAGACAGCGAGAGTCAGTGACAGCGACAGAAAGAAAGACGGAGACAGAGACAGAAGAAGAAGTAGAGGAAGAGGAAGGGAAGGAAGGAAAGGGAAAAAAGAAAGACAGACAAACACACACACACACACACACACACACACACACACACACACACATTGATAGAGAAAGACCGACAAAGACAGAGACAAGACCAGACAAGAGAGAGGGGGTTTGGTAGAAACAGGGAAAAAGACATCCATATGAGAGACAGACAAAGAAGGAAGGACAGCAAGATGGCCATACCTGCTTATAAACCCCCACCCACTAACGCACATGCTGAATACACACTCAGATATACACATCACTCCCTCTCATACCCAGCTCTTGTCTCCATGGCGACCGGATGGCACCATCTACATACCTGCCTCCTAAATGTGTTATTAGATAAGTTGACTTCTACACATACATCATGTCATCAAGAGTTTCCAGTCGGATTATTTCCTGACATCCCGTTGCATCAAAGCTGCACATCTGTGACTCTAGCCCCTGGCCGAGACTCTGGATGTGCAAACCCTGCCTCCCTCCCGTACGTGGCCTGCTGTGCTACCAGCCCTGTGAAGAATTACCTTCACGGTTGGAGGAGGAAACTCGATTGCTGCATCCATTTACACCGATTCTTATCTTATCACACCATAATGATCAATTAGACCAGGCCTACAGCAGAAATTGCCCTCATTAGATCTGCAATCATCTAGTGGGATTTTTATCAAAGCTCTTCTGCATGCATATCAGCACGGGGGGGGGGGGGGCTCCAGGTTTTCTTGACGAGTTAGAGCACATAGACATACACTCAGGATATCCATCATGAGTGGAGACTCAAGAAACCAGGATTTGTGTGTATTGTGTCATATACACACACACACACACACCACCAACAGCAAGAAAAGGCATTCTCACAGAGGACTGCGACTGCATGCACTTCTGAGTCATTTATTTGGAGGATGAAGGGTGCCAGAAGCGCAATAGTTGTGTTTATAACCCATAAACATGTGAAGCCATTGTACTCTCACCATGCTAAAAACTCCTCTCTGTACAATGGTTCGGTGATGTACCTGCTTTGAAACAATGTCATGCGTCAAGAGTGAAATTTCATAGGTGTGTGTGAGGCCTTCCGCCCGTTTAAGCAAAACCGCACTGTAGCTCAGCCCTGGAGCAGATGGTGGGAACGATGAGGGTGGAGGGGTGGAGAGAAGAGGCGGAGGTGAGGGGGCCCAATGGTGGGGGAGCGTCCTAAAGGGGAACGGAAAGCGCGATTGGGAAAGTGAGAGGAGAGAGGAGAAGGGGACCAGTGAAGGAGGGGAGGAGGCATCCTTAAGTCATGCTGTGGAGGGTGCAGCAGTGGAGCGATTTTCAACTTGTTTTGTTAAATCTTTTTGTGCAGGTGCTGCTCGGCTAGTTCGCCAAAGTGATATCTAATATTCGATTGAACAATTTCACTTTTTGCTGTACATTTATGTTCACAATCTGTCCACCTTCTTTATTTGTCAATCTAGAATTTTACGGTGTGAGAAAAATCACAACTTCTTCTCGTTTGCAGTTATTGGTACTGGTTGCTATGGAGACAGAGCGCAACATGTCAATACACGCTCACGGCGCCACAATATGCAACCAAGGGCTGGGACGCTAACAAAATGGCTGCGGCTAGCTAAAAACATTAGCATTTTAGCACGCCAAAGGGATTATTGTAGCACCATATGTCTACCAGAGGGGACAAACTCAGGACTGTCTGTCTGTCTGTCTCAGTGTCCCTTCTCAAGCTAAGACACATGCTAACATAATACTGCGTAACTTTCTGATGTAGCCACATTCCACGACACAAGCTGCATACTGTCAAATTGCGCGCTGTCTCTATAGGTAGATCTGACACTGTGTGTACAGTAATAGCAAAGGTTCAACACTCTTGAACTTTGACACAGGTGTGCCATGTTTAACAAAAGCATTATATCCCTTTAAAGTCATACCACCTGCCTCCTGAAAGCTTTTGCGTTAGAAAACTTGTTTGTGCACCTTCCCCATCCTGCTTTGCTGCCTGAATTCACTTTTGCCGCGGTTGGTTTTCCGCGAACACTGTTCACTCCTGCATTCAGACTGCGAGCAACCACACTGCCGTAATGCAGTCCCATAGATGATATGGGTTTGCTTATTCTTAATGTAGGACATGTACAAATTGCTGCTGTTGGATAAAGTTATAGGTGGCGACAGCTTCTCTGATTACCAAGGAAATGCGTCAACCATTGTTAACATTGGCTGAGGTTTCTAGTTGCTGGTAGTGTGAATGCATAGCGACCGTAACATTCAGAACAGGACTATAACTTATGTTTGCTCTTAAATACAGGGGGTTTTGTGTGTTCAGACTGAGTGCAAAGTGAAGTCATTAACACCACTGGCTGTGGTGCAGTGTGAGCTGTCTGCCTCTGTTCTTTATATTTGAGATGCAAGTGAAACGTTTTTTCAAGGAATATGTCTTCCAGGACGCACAGATATAGATCAGGGATAGACATTAATATTTTTAAGCACTGGCCGCATGGGCCAGCAAGCCCCTAATTTTGGTGGCCAAAGTACATTTTTGGTGGCCGAAATGTAAAGATATGTAAAAACAATCCAGAAAAGGCAATTTAACACAACTTAAGACAGCCTCCTTTACTGTGACACTTCGATAAATGAAAAGACATTAACAGAAATGCATTTTTATAATCAATTTAAATTGAAAACTCAAGTTGTTTGTTGAACATACGGTACATAAATCATCTCAGTCTATATTTCCTTCCTAAGGTATCGGGGTGTTTGTGGAACTGTAACGTTGCTTTGGCGAAGGCGA
>JAVQJF010010611.1:0-10535 GCA_036023855.1 Gadopsis marmoratus | reverse complement strand
GAATGGTTTTACAGGTGGAGGCCACTGACATTTTTTCCCTCCTCATCTTTTCTGACTGACAAAAGACAGTCTGACTATCTGACTTTATATGGAGCACCTATTTTACAGTATGTGTTTTCCATGCCATTCCATGCCATGCTGAACTCGGGGTTCAGTGTCTTGCCCAGGGACACTTCGACGTGTGGGCAGCAGGAGCTGGGATCGAACCACCAACCCTGGGGTTAATGGACGACCGCACTGTCCTCTCAGCCACAGCCACCCCAGTGCAGAGTCAGTAACCTCTTTTAAATCACTTCTTAATACATATTTTTATAGACTAGCTTTCATGTGATGTTGTCTTTTTATCGTTTTTATATTTTCTTTAAATTGTCATTTTAACGCTTTTATTTATTTATTTTTCTTTATTTTCAACTTGCTTTTGCTTGTTTTTTAACTTTCAATGCCTTCTGTGTTGTTGCTTTCTGAGTATCCTGTCACTGCTTGTCTGTTCAAGGACTTTGTAAACTTTGTTTTTAAAAGTGCTATATAAATAAAGTTGTTATTATTATTATTTCAGTCTCCCCACCACTCCACACTGGGATGTTTTCATTTGCTGCTCAGATTTTTAAAAAGACAAGCACTCAACGTATCAATGGCTATATACAGTATAGTATAGAAATGCTTTGTTGTGCAATTTATGATTTATGTTCTATTGGTCATGAAGCTGTTGTAAGTCCATTGTTGCAGGTTCAGCACAGGACCTTCAGCTGGGCCCAGGGTCCTAAAGTCCTGTTCCTCCCAGCTGTCTGGTATCCTGCAAAACATCTTCAAACTGTGTCTGACGCAGGAAAGGATAGTGACACTATGGAAAACATTTCTGACCTGATTGCCAGCTTCATGCATATCAAAAGGTAAAAAAAAAACAAAAAAAAAAACCAACACAAAGTAGGGGTTTCCCAGATGCTTACTGTACTGGCTCTCCTTGACAGGGAAGTCTTTGACAGGAACTACAGAGTCTTTGTCCATGCGTAGTGATATGACTTTCCTCTGCAAACTGGTCGACTTCCTCACCACGAATGTCTGCAGGCACAGGACAAAACATCCAATCAGAACATATACTGTACTTCAGTGTTTAGTGAAGAACTGCATCATTCATTCTTTACTGTATATCTATATATTCTTTTTAAATATAAATTATAGTAAAAGACACTAGATCAGTATATATTTACTAGATTACTAAGAAGACAGCCAATGCTTACAATGACATCTTTGCTTGATTGAATAGTCTTGAACATAGGACATAACAATGCTTCATTAATACCCTTATTTTTTTGTTGTTATATGTACTTAATTCATTAATCAGCTTCTTACTGACCAAAGAAAACACAATGCTCTGCCAAAATAGGAAGTTGAAGTTACTTCACATGAGGGATTCATGTCTTATTGTTTTTGTCTGTGCACTTCCCACTAGGGAATGGGGCTCGGTTGGGAAAAGGTTTTATCATGTACTTTACGGACCCTGACCCTGAGGTCTTATATTGTCAAACGTGAGACACACATACACACGTGTAGGTCATACAGAAACAGACATATTACAGTTTTTAAAACACAGAGGGGGTTGTGTGCATCCCATCTTAAGTTTAGGCCAGGTGCTGGACAACAGATTCACTTAAGGACAAAAGTATAGTGAAGTAGAGGTTAGTGGTTCTGCCTGTCCATGTATGCTAAGAAGTGAAACTCTCACACAAAAGTGAAAGTTTTAAGTCAACAGTGTTGGATACATGCTGTTCCTCACCCCAGTGGGTTGGCTCTGCAGTATACAGGTGGCATCCTGGTGGCTGTGGCCCAGTTGGAGCCACACAGCATGTGTATGCACCAGTCTGTCAAAAACACTAAGCCGCCGATGAAGGGAGTCGTAGCCTGAATCTCTTGCTCCAGCCAGCCCTGCGCTGATCCCAGCACAGGGTGAAGCCTGTAGGAAGAGACCTCCCACCTCTATATCCAGCCTGAATACAAGATCAAACACATATGAGAAAGTTCATCACAGGGATAAATCATAGCACCACTGAATTAATGGGATATCTCCATTAATCATGGATTTAATTTTGGAATGAAAGCAATCTCTCTGTAGAAGAACAGCATACAGATTTATATTTATTATAAGCTGCTGATAGACTTTTATGATTATTGGAACCTACAATGATTGGACACGCCACACATCATGATGATTTCCACCAAAGCACAGAGGCAGTCATTCACAATGTGTTCTTTATTGGCTGAGTACATACAGAGACAACACACTAGGCGACAGGGCCTGATGAAGTGGGTTGTAAAACAATAGGCAACTCTCTCTTTTCTGCACAGACTGCAGTATAAAGTAGGAAATTTGTTGTAACTGATGCATTACTGTGTAAGTAGCATTTTATTGATTCAGGAGTTTATGGTGGAGCCAATATGTAACTATTTTATATACTGTTGTGTAGTTTGGCCTATAACAATACATCATATTTTAAAAGCTCATTAAATGTTGTGTGTAAAACCTGTGTTTGTAAAGCAACTATTAACAATAGCTGTCAAAGAAATGTAGTGCCCTAATGTCCCTCCTTTTCCCTCTGAATTGTAGTAGAGTAGAAGTATACAGTGACATGAAATGCAAGTATATGTACTCGTTTATTGCTACTGCACTAGTAATCTACTACTAATAATAATAATCTTTCCACCCCTCCAGCAAGTATTGGCTTGAACACACACACACACACTTTAAAATGTGTAGGCAGCACCAATGTCATAATATTTCAAGTGCCAGGGTTCACACACATTTCTGCCAATAAATTTTAAGAGCCTTTCCATAATATCTTACCCCATGTCCCACGACATGAACATATCTGTCAGTTCCTGGCACTAGATTGTAAATTTGTAATAAGAGGAAAGCATTTTGCGTAAAGTTTTGGGATATTTATGAATATATGTTAAACAATAGCCAAATATATGCATATTCAAAGCTTTCCAAAACATTCTATTCATTCCAAACCATTTCCAGACCTGGAAAACAGTTATTCTACTTTCATAACCTTTCCAACCTTTCTGGTTGTCACCAGAAAACTGTCTTAGATGCATACACACTATGAGCTCACCCAAGAAGTGTGTCTGTCTTCTGGTCTCCTTCTGCAGGTTCAGCTTTTTTCCACATTTCCTTCTTCAATGTGCCGATTTCCCAGGCAAATGTGTCGACTAGCTACAAAGAGACATGCAAGGAACAACACATTTTAAGGAAAAATAACAGGTCAGACATCAGTTCAAACAAAAACTTAGATGAGTATCCAGAAGTGAGTTCAGATGTTTTTCTTGATGTGTGAACTGACTTTCATTTCTGCAAGCTTGATGTTGTGTCTGTGTGTATGGGTGGGTGCGAGACATACCTCCACTTTCCATTGACCAACCAGAGTTACTAAAGAGGAACACTGGGAGGGAACAATTCATAAAAGCCTGTCTGTGAATGAACCTTCATGTACAAAACAGTTTGTTCCTGGAGACAAATAATAAATAAATAATAAAAATTTGGTTTGCCAAGCACCAACAGTTTGTCTCCAAAGACTCTCAGCAAGAAAGCAGGCAATGTCAAACTATTCCTTTAAAAATTCTACTTATACTTTTGGTCACTCTATTTGAATTTACATCATTGCTGCTGAAACTGTATGAACTCTCTACAAATTTTTTTATTTTTGAGCAGTTGTGACCGGTCCTTTTTAATTGTTAAAAGACAGAGTGCGTGCAGCGCGTCTCTCTCTCTCTCTCTCTCTCACTCACTCACACACACACACACACACACACACACACACACACACACACACACACACACAGAACCCTAGATGATAACAGGGGTTTATATGACAAGGCTGAATCCTCAAAGTAAAAGAACCCAGATAGCGGCCAGACAGGATTCACATCTTTTCTAAACACTTTGTTGGCCTGTACCATCTAAAGAAATTGGCCATTCATTTTACTCCAACCATGGTAGATCGTTGAAAGGCATGCACATCATGTTGCATGGAATTTGTGTTTCACCATGAAAAAGAAAGTGGTTCACTGTACAATATCCAAGACGCACCAAACTTAGCATATTTCATGCTCCCCCCCAGACTGGAATCCATTAATATGCTAATTTTCATCCACAGTCATAGCGCCACCTAGTGACAGCAGGAAATGACAGCCTTTATAGTCTGACATGCTGATCCTACTGGGTTGAGCAGAACAACCTCAAATTTGGCCAAGACCTTGATGATGCTTCACTGTGAAAATTGTGAGATTTCATCAAACATTGCCTTGTTCGCCATAAACAGGAAGTAATTTGAGGGGCTAAGGATGCTTTAAAACTCATGATACTTCCTACACACATCAGAAGAGATGTATTTTGTTGTCCATATGGGTCTTGGACACGGGTGTGGCAAAACAGCTCCAATGAATGGCACTCATTCAGTGTGTAAAATCAAAGCTATGTGTATGCTACAGCAATACCACAAACCAGCGATAGTTGAGATTGTACACTATGAGCACACACTGTGATACACTAGAATTAGGTATAATGGACCTATTGAGACACACGGAGAAAAAGGAGAAGGAACTTAGTTGCAGCTTGATAAGTGCTTCTACACTTCGACTTGTGAGGACCTGTGCTTTGTCCTCACAACTCAGTGATATCCTCACGGAGTAAGTACGCATACTAGTATACTAGTAAGTATACTAGTAAAATGTCCTCATATACAGGACACACACACACAATAGAGAACTCAGTTCAATTTATTTCTTCTCATTTAACTAACATGCTGTGAAAAACACTTGAGCAGTGTATTAAAGTGTTAAGTATAAACTGATTATATTATGTTTTATGGGCGCTGACATGAATGGTCTGTTTATAAAATTATCGTGTTTGCCACCCATGAGGCTGGGAATCTTCCCCATTGTTCCAGTTAACATCTGTGGATGCTGCATGCACCGACATAGCCGATGTGTGAGGGTCCGTTCATCGCTGCTGCTTGCAGCTTTAATAATTGTCTTGGTTTTTGATAGCTCTTGGGTGTCTTTCAAAGTGTTTTTGGGTGTGATTTTCTGTAGGATTCTTAATTTTATTCATGACCTATTAATCCCATTTTTGTAAAAAAATTCTGATGGTCACAGTTTGTGTTATTAGTTTTCTGTTGTTAGTCTGTAACTCACTGTTATTGCTGCCTATATTGACCAGAACAAAGAGATTTTTAACCTCATCAAGGCTTTCCTGGTTAAATAAAGATTTTTTTAAAACAGACAAATACAGTATATGTGAATTGCTGTAGTATGGGAATTTAAGATTTTATTCTGTAGCCAAAAGGTCAAGATATCAAAACCTATCAGCATATTACTTTAGCATATTCAAGCAACGCTTTCCAGCAGAGGTCTACATTTCAAACCACACATCTGCTGCACACCATGAAATCTGTTGCCTTCCTATTCACCCATGTTAGTCCTAGTAAAGCCATGCTAAATCAGTGTGTTTACTTCCCTTTACTCCTCCACAGGGTCTGAGCAACAATTTCTAAAACCTACCCACAAAACCAAACAAGTTTGGCCCTGACTCAGCCTCTAAGTCAAACAGCTACCCAGCATGCCTCAACAGGTGTGCTAGCAAAAGACACACACAAACCAAGAAAACCAGAAATGCTAACAAGCCTTAACATGTAGGACACTAGTTAAGTTTAATTTTCAAAATATAAAAATGATAGACTTCTCGTTGGGGCTCTGACAATTGGGAAATTTAGTGGAATGACAAAAAACTGAGATTAACGATTTGACTTTTGTGTTCATTTTATGCCCGACTGTGGTGCTGGTTGGGTCTGGGGTTGGCTTTACAACTAGGCCTGAATTTCATTTTTTGCAATGGGGAAACAGCCATGTTTCCATCCAAAAAAAGCTGTTCAACAAGTATTGAACTGCACCTGCTCTTACCATGGGTGTTAACCCGGACCGAAACCTTAAGGATTATAACTTTAAGGAGAAAAAACAAGAATGTGAACAAGCCCTTCATCTCCTACTTTTAAGTATGAAGTTCTGATAGCTTTAGTTTCATAGTGGATACAATTATTTTCCTGGAATTTACATTGACTGATTCTTTTCAGTGTGACACTGTTTCATTTGTTTCGTTTCCCCAGTTATTTGTGTAGTTGAGCAATGTTTCTGTTGGGAAACAATCACATCAGCTGCTTGAGCTGAGTAAGGAAACAATTAGCTCAGCTGTTTCAAAGGAAAATTCAGACTCATTCGATTTGCCAATGCCACATTTCACAACCTCAAATATTTTGAATGACAGGATCACATTCTGAGTGAAGTCTCTGACACCAACATGCAATGTGCACTGGAAAAATGTGTTTCATTTTGCAAGCATGTGGCCCCCCACCTCCTAATTTAAGATTGGACTTGTTTTTGATTTTATTTTTAAATTTCAAGGGCTTTATTGGTATTGCCACAATCAGACAAATTCCATAGTATTAATCTGCCGCTAAAATATGTGAATTACTAACTGAAAAACTACGAAAAGCATGATTGCAAACTATAGGAGAAAAGGTGCTATCAGAACAAAAACATTTACTACAGTAAATGAGAACAGTAACGCAAGAGCCGAAATTCATGGTAACTTTTACAAGGAAAGTGGAAAACATGAGGCCACATTTGGCAAGGAGAGTGTCTCTGACACAAAGTGGCATACAGTGACACTGCTGAAAATTCCACAGGGTCAAGTGCACTACTTGCAATAAAACCATTATCAACTAACAAAATCATCCTTCAGGCATTCTATTCACCTTATATATGCTTCCTCTGGGAAATATTATCAGAAGACACTCCATAAATTTCCACTGTTATGCAGATGATACCCAATTATACTTGTCAATCAAGCCAGGTGAAGCGAGTCAATTCATCAAACTTCAAGCAGCCTTAAGGACATAAAAACCTGGACTGACCAGCAATTTTCTAATGCTTAACTCAGACAAAACTAAAGTTATTGTACTTGGCCCTGAACACCTCCGAAACACATTATCTAAAGATATAGTTTCTCTAAATGGCATCACCCTGGCCTCCAGCGCCACCTTAAGGAATAAGGAATCCATAGGGAATTCCATAAGGAATCTTGGAGTTATCTTTGATCAGGATATGTCCTTTAACTCACATATAAAACAAACTTCAAGGACTGACTGTTTCCATCTACGTAACATTGCAACAATCAGCCACATCTTGTCTCAGGAAGAAAAATGAGTTCATGCATTTGTTACCTCAAGGCTGGATTACTGCAACTCTCTATTATCAGGCAGCTCCAATAAGTCCCTTAAGACTGTATCAGGCATTTCAATTTAAATCTTATATCATCACAAGCTGTGATCAGTTTACGTGTTATGTAAAGGCCTTTCCACTTTTCTACTTTCATCAGCTATTAAGCGAAACCAGACATCCCGTCTTTATCTTTATCTGGATTAATGGATCGGTGTAAACCATTCCTGTTGGTTCAGTGTTTGTTTTACCTGCATCAAAATCAACTTTCAATGTGGAAAGTCTGCTTCAGCCCATATCCTGGAATGTGGGAGCATTAGGCTGGTTTACTACAGGTTGTCAACTGAGCAATTGTCACTTATCTTCCCCTTAATGTCGTCCCTGAGTCCTGGTGGGTCCTGGTTTACGGCCCGGAGGCCATGCTGATAACATGATGTTTTGGGAAAATTCATCCTTGAGTCTTAACAGAGACAGAGACCCTGGCTCTCGCACACCCTCTCTCTCTCTCTCTCAACCCAACCGGTCGAGGCAGATGACTGCCCACCCAGAGTCTGGTTCTGGTTCTGTTTGAGGTTTCTGACAGTTAAAAGGGAGTTTGTCCGTGCCAATGTCACTGCCTCTGCCACAGGTGACAGCTACCAAATTAGCGACAACCAATAAAAAATGTTTGTTCCAAGATGTCCAGCAGAATCATGGTGAGCAGGTACTGAAGTGTCCAATGTCCCATGTCTCCATTACAACAAACTCGGTCAAAGGATCCAACACCTTGTAAGAGACAAAATCATGGCTTTACATTCTGCTGATTGTGCTTCTACCTTTCCTATCTGCTCCGTTCCTCAGCCCATCATCGAGGACGTTCCAGTCCCTTAAATGTGTCTGGAGAGGAGGAGGCTCTCAGAGGAGGTCAGAGCGAGGAACAGGTGTATCCTAGGCAAAACCCCTTCAGTCTGAATCTGTTATTGGTTGGTCAGCTGATGTGATGGCAGTGTAAACAGAGGTGGAAAGAGCAACGGAAATGTGACTTGAGGGTGATTTTTGCATGAAATCCATTGTGTCATCACAGGCAGTCGGTGCTGTCACTCCCAATATCAAAGATAATTTAAACATCATCTGAAAGCATTCACTGCTGTACACAATATTACATATACAGATGTACACAGATGATTTACAGAGTATGCGTTCATGCTTGGTATGTGATTCATTCATTGTCTTCAGTGTGTGGGTGTTGCTGAGGAAATATTTTGGTAAATTAGCAACCAGGGATTGAGTGTTGTGATACACACAGATGGATGACCAATCCCATTACATCACCAGACACTATACGTACACAACAGTACACACAGTACAGTATAAACACACAACACTATAAAATTCTATGCAGACATGAATTTATCCAGCGTGGTTAGACGTCTGAACACAAATATTCACATAGTTCAGAGCTGCCTTACATGGAGACAGATAGGTGGAAATAGAGTGAGTTCTATGGAGAGATGACAAGGAGACTGTGAGGGAGGAGGAGACTACTGGCTTTAGCATTAGAGTGGGACTGGCCATATGGGGGGGGGGTAGAGACACATACTCTGCTGCTGAGTCAGCTGGGAATGATGGAGGAGAGAAGAAGAAGAGAGCTGCTGTTGTGAGAAAACTCCTGCAGGATCACAGTGGCCTTGAGGGATGAAGAGCAGGGAGGAGGAGGAGGAGGAGGCTAGAATTCCTCCTGAACACGACTGCTGAAAGCTCCGCGGCACCTCCAGCCTCCAGCCTCCAGCCTCCGGTGGGACTACCAGCACTGTCAGGGTTACAGCCACTCGGGGGGGCAGCCTCCTGGGAAACAGCTCTGCTCCACACTCATCCACTGACAGACGGAGAGCAGAGGAGTGAACATCAGCAGCCACGATGACAGATCAGGCATCTAAGAAACAGGCATTTAAAAAGTGTCGGAGTGGCACTTTCAGCATTGATGGCTTCAGCTTCACTATCGGTGAGAGACTCTTTGTTACAGTGTGGTGTGACAGAGAGAGAGGGAGGGTTTGCTTGGTGTTATTGTTGCTGAACAGATGTTCTTTCCTTAAGCTTTATTTGAATTGTAGGGGCTCACTCTCCTCCTACTCGTCTTTCCACTTTGCTTCAGGAGGAAACAAACCCTGAAAATGTGTTTCAAATTGGCCAGGTGGAAGTCCTTGTCAGTATTTGGCTCTGGCCATGGGCAGGAAGTTAAGGACTGTATATTGTAACGCTTTAGTTGGGAAGGTCAGTCAGACTGTGTGGGATCTGGGATGAGCTCTTCTCTGACCACATTTCCTGTATATGTATCCCATATCTAAGCGTGACAGGGTATGACCCTGACCTAAACCTAAACAGACACAGGTCCAACTTTGAGCATCGACTCGACCATCTTTACTTTATTGTGGAAGGCTTGAGAGAAAATTAAAAATGAGCTGTGGTGTAGAGGGTCCACCCATTTCAACGAGATTGAAAACCCTAAAACAATTAATTAAGAAATGTGCATTTGCAAACACTGATGTGACCTTAAATAACCAAAGAGACAGTTTATAAAAACATATCCACTGTTAAAATGACAAGAACATCCACAACATCTAAAAACACTAAAAGCTCTAACATCAACCACAACAGTAAACCCAGTTATTACCTTCTATGGGATGCAAGATACAGAAAAGCATTTTCAACCACTGTTTTTGCAAACAGATTGAACGAGCTGAACATGCCATTTTAATGATGACGTAAACTGATACAGTGACTGACAGTTAAAGTTACTATAAGTCTTTCTACAGTTTTGCTATTTCTCATTCTGTATGTTACTTTTTGCTGAAACTGGCAGAGATGTCACCAGTTGGCTACGATTCAAACCTGATAGGCTCACTTGTCAGGTTTGTTAAGTAGATGTTGATACAAAATTAGGATCAACAGGAAGGACCCAAAGGGACGCAGGTTTTGAATGAATAAGAAAAGTGATTTATTGGCAGGAAGTGGAGATGAATGATGGGTTGGGCAGCAAGCAAGGCAGAGGAACCATGGTGGAGCAGCAATGATGGCTACAAGTGAGCAGGGCTGGTAGTGGCAAGCGTAGGGCAGACAGGCAGGCAGACAGGCAGACAGGCAGGCAGACAGGCAGGCAGACAGGCAGGCAGGCAGACAGGCAGGCAGACAGGCAGGCAGGCAGACAGACAGGCAGACAGGCAGGCAGGCAGGCAGGCAGACAGGCAGGCAGACAGGCAGGCAGGCAGGCAGGCAGACAGGCAGGC
>JAVQJF010010603.1:0-15878 GCA_036023855.1 Gadopsis marmoratus | reverse complement strand
GTGGGAGAGGAAACTAGGGGGAGAGGAAACGAGTTGGTTTCGTAACGTGTTGTGAGAGGAAACGAGTGGGAGAGGAAACGAGTGGGAGAGGAAACGAGTGAGAGAGGAAACGAGTGGGAGAGGAAACGAGTGGGAGAGGAAACGAGTGAGAGAGGAAACGAGTGGGAAAGGAAACAAGTGGGAGAGGAAACGAGTGGGAGAGGAAACAAGTGGGAAAGGAAACGAGTGGGAGAGGTGGGAGAGGAAACGAGTGGGAGAGGAAACAAGTGGGAGAGGAAACGTCTCTGCCGTGCGTCGAATTTGGCAACTCCGAGCGATTGTTATTATGTACGTGTGATATGTGACAAGGGTTGCGAAAAATCCATATTCAATCTGTTCAGGACACATTTTCATGGAATTGAGGAGCAGAACCGAACATCACATACAGCTGTGGTCATTCTGCTGCTGCCCTTGTCTGATGTATGCACAAACTAATATGGCTCCCCAAAAATGGTACCCCCCCCCCAAAAAAAATAAAAGGTTTAGTCTTGCTCTTCCCTGATCATGACATTTGAGCTTCTACTTTACATAGCTTACCTACTCGCAATGGCCTGCAAAGTATGAAAATATATGCATTATTAAAACCCACACCTGAGAAATAAAATAAAAAAAGGACAAGTGAGTCGTGAAAGGACTTGGCGAAAACACTTACTAGCCAATAAAACCCCAAATCGTTATTTTTACACTCAATTTCAATTCAAACTAGATAGAATGTGTTGGTAAATGGCCGTCTTTATGCTAAGCTAGGCTAAAAGGCCACTAGCTGAAGCTTATTCGTCTCCCAACTCAATATAAGGCCTAAAGCCCACGCGAGACATGTCCTTAACAGATGTAACCGACAATTATTTCACACATTTATTGAGAATATTTTCTTCCATATTGACTTGAAAATGTTTACAGAAACTGTACCGAGCAGACGCATAGCAATGGAATCAAAGGCCATGTCCATTGAATGCAAAAAAAAACAAAAAACAAAAAGGGAATTCCAAAAAAAGAATGATGCAGATACCAATGCAATACACATACATGGTGTTTTGTCATACAAATTACAGATTACAAAAACATAAATGAGCTCTTTTCATATGCCCTGAAGCAGCGCTGAAAATACAGAATGAGAACAATGACATTTCAGCACGCCTGTACAGCGGTAGGCCCCGACAATATAATGCTTGCTGACAAAGAAACACAACACGTGCACACTCACTCACTCACACACACACACACACACACACACACACACACACACACACACACTCTCCGAATCAGTCATTTGAACATCAAGGGATGAGACAACAAGAAGCAGAAATAATATCCAGCGTGCTTCAGAGGGGTTTGGTTGGTTTTTTTTTTTTTTATAGACTAGTTTTTGATTTCCAACACAGTTCAAAAGCAGACTCTGGGCTTTGTAGTGTTTCTGGTCTTACAGCCACATACAGACAGCTAAACACAGTCCACAGTGAGGTCAGGTGATAGTGGTACAGCGATTGCGTCGGCCACTGTAACAGATCCCTCCGTCGCTTTAATTCTGATGATTGTAGTGTTTAAAAGACCCCAGAGTTTGAGCCATTCCTGGTGTAATTGTGCAAGCAGAGGAGTTCCATGAAAACCCGCCTTTCCAGTCAGCTGGGATTGATTGTTAGTGTTTGTGCCCCCCTAAAAAATAGTCCAGAGGAGAAGGAAAGGGTAGGATTGTCATCCATTTTCCCCTCTTGAATCAGGGGGGTGATAGTGTGCGATGGATTGTTAACAAAACGATTGTGACTATTCATAAGTGCAACAGAGGTTAACATATCAAAAATAATGACGGGATAAAACAACGACCAAAATAATGGAAGCGATAAAAACATCGAAAGCACCTAAAAGCTACATCCTATTGCACAATTAAAAATTATGATACAAAAAAATGGATACATAGTCAAAAAAGACAAAAATTGGTATTGCATACAAATCAAGGAAATAAAAAATAGTTAAAGTAGTTTGTTCTGTCTTTTAAGACCGTCAATTCTTTTACAGAGCCTCCTCCCGAACACCACTTGATGCAGCAACGTGCGAGAAAGGGAACGCTCAAAGTGTTGATTGTTTTTCGTCGCCTTTTTAAGTTTAGAGACCATTTCTTGTAGCGGTCGCAACAGACAGGACTTCTAAAGACAAGTTTTAAATCGGTTCAAAGTGCACAAAGGAAAAAAAAAAAGAAATCCATTCAAAACGTTATGCTCGGGAGGACGAAACATGAAACCATCCGACAAAGGGAGATTAATAAGACGCAGAAATAGAAAGCGGATGAGAATGCTGCATAGCTGGATTCCATTTAAAGCAATGCCATCATCAGAAAGACACAGGAGCGAGAAAGACCTAATTAATGTACACGATCAGACTCAACCGTTTGTTCACAAGACACTCCGTAGCTTCCTCTTGCTGATTCAGAGCAGAGAGCTCAACAGACAGAAACCAAATGCTCTCTGGTCATTTTTTTTTTTTCTTTTTTCAGTCTTGTCAGAGGGTCTGAGTTCACACGTGCGTGTCGCTGGGCTCGCTGGCCAAGCTCCCCCCCCGCAGGTAGATAGCCGAACTGGACTTGGGCCGGTTCTGACTGTGACCTTGACCGCGGGTGGAGCCATTGTTGTTGACCTCCGGCCCCCTGGTGTCTGTGGAGATGACCCATGTGGTGGGTCGCCACTTCTTCAGGGAATAAGGTGTTTTGACACGCTTCTTGATCTTTTCTCCTGTCCCAAAGGCGCCATCTGGCTGTACCAAGCCCTCTCCTGAAAACCATCAAGGAACACTCATCAGTATCTTTGTGGCAAGTTTATACACCGGTGAAACATAATCAATACCAGTCTCCTCTAGCTCTCCATGCATGTACTATGTGTCCTTGAAAAGGTCACTTTAGGATTATTATTAATCACTTAAAGGGCACTCCACACTGAAGCAGCAGAGGCTGAGATATCCTGACTTTTAGTCCCTAGTAAAGCTTTAAAAACAATGGATCCTACATTTCCTATAATGCAACTAATATATGTTTATATGTTTCTAACTCACGACTTTCTGTTACAAGTTCGTAGTCTCCAAACCCAATAACCCTGATGACATCACTATGATAGGATGACATCCGTGTTATTTTCACAGGCTGAGTAGTACTCAACTGATCTTTACATGTAAAACTGGTGTAGTGTCCCTTTAAAGTGACATAGTTCATCATGGTCGATTAATTCTACAATGATAGCAACAGAGTATTAGTTAGTATTAACAAGAATCTCAGTAATTGGCCAAATTGTTTGAAGTAAATTATCAACTAAAAATGCCAAACATTTGTAGGTTCGTGTTTCTCTAACGTGAGGATTAGCATCTTATATCACTTTAAACTCAAAACACTTTACATAGTATAAACATGGGATAAGTCTGGTAAGAGTCTATTTTTGTTATTGTCAACAAATCCCATGTGCAGAGCCAGACAGACAGTGAATGTAACCAACTAACAAGTATTGTGGTGTGTGACAGCCCGATATCTCTTCTTCCTCTGTGCCACAGAGCTCCACTGTTGTCCAAAAACGATTAAAAACACATCAGTGAGCCACACTGTTGCACTGGGTGACATGTTCCTTCATTACCATGAACACACACACACACACGTTTATTTGGACTGAACCACATTTACACCATCCTGCTGCCAGAAATACTCACTGGAGCGCCAAATGTGGATTCATCCGCAGCTGAAAATAGTCCCAACAAATGCACCATTCCCTCCTGTTGGACTCAAGTTTGATAAAGACTACATTGACCAGCTGTTTTAGGGAATTACTGAGCTTTTGTTTTTAAATTAAACTATGCATTTGTTAGCTGTTTAAGATGTATGTCTTCAGTAAGAACCAGTGAGTTTGGGGAAAGTCAGAAGGTGCTGAGAGATGGACTAACAGTGTTGGTGGTTTTGGTCTCTTGGTGCAATTTGTTGACAATAACAAAAATATAGACTATCGCCAGCCTCATACTTTAAATCTTGTTCAGACAAAATAGGCACTTGGAAGATACATCTGACTAGCAATGCTTCACCTAGGCAGCATGTGAATTCAGAAATATAACTGAGAGATGGTTTCGTACTTTGTCTCAAAATAAATGACTAAATGAGACTCAGTTAAGATTAATTGATGCCTGATTTAGAGCTTTGAACGAACTACTCTTGCGTGAAGTGGTGCATAAAAATCACCTAGGGAGGCCAGGTCCTGTGTTGTGAAGGACAGGTCCAGGGAGTTGGGTCTCTCAGGTCTGCGGGCTCTGGGCTGCCTGAGCAGGGCCTCTCCTCTCATGGTGACCGGAGTTTCCCTCTGGAGCTCAGTGGTGCCAGATCCCGAGCTTTCTCCTGGGGGCCCCGTGGTTTCCCTGCTTCCTCCCTCCCCGCTCCCCTCCTCTTCTCCTCCGTCGCTCTCTCCTCCGCTCTCTCCGTCCCCATGGCCATGGCCGGTGTTGCTGTTGTTGTTGTTGGTGTTGGGTCGGGCCGAGCGGAGAGCGGCGACGCTCAAGGACGTGTCTCTCGGATCAGGCTGCTCTCGCTCGCGGCTCAGAAGTGGCTCGTGTTCGTCAGGGCTGGCCGTGATGACGCCGAGGCTTAGGCGACTGTCATCCGACCTCAGGGCTCCAGACCCATTCTGAGTTATGCTGGATCCTCCGAAACCTGTTGCTCCACCTGTAGCCATAGATGAGGGCCCACTGCCGGCGTGACCGTTAACAGTGACGTTAACACTACCATTGACATGCGCGTCTCGTGGAACAGGTGTGTTGTTTGTGCCTGTGCCCCGATGAGCCTCTACAGCTGTGTTTGTGCCTGTTACTGCCCCAATGTTCGTCTTTGTTCCCTCCACCTGTCGCAGATTGGACTTCCCTGAGCGTCCAAACTTGAACCTGATCGAAGACGACGACGACTCCTTCTTGGTGGGCTTGGTGCGCAGGGGCAGACTGGACGGCCTCTTGGGCAGGTTCTGCTGCTTTGGCAGGGGGAAGATGGTGGCAGGCATGGGGGCGGCGGGATCTGATGTGCCTGAAGCCTCACTAGCCATCTTGATGAGGGGGTAAAGGAGGCTGGAGCTGCCGGGGCTCAGTGGATCTGGAGAGCAGAACTGCTTCTGCGAGTGCTCCATCAGGTTTTCATCCGAGCTCTCCTTCAGGTTCTTGTCCACCTCTTTTGGGTCGAGCTTGGTGGTTTCCAGGTCTTCCTGGGTCAGGTGGAGGCAGACTGGGACTGTGGCAACCCCTGCAGTTCCCTCAGACTCAGAGATAATAGTGGTGGTTGTAGTGGAGGCGGAGGGGCTGCCTCTCAGACCCATGCTGGTGCTGCTGCCCTCTGGGCTGGGCAGACGAGCGTTAGCTTGCTGCTGACGCTCCTGGTTGATGGAATTCCTGTTTCTCTCTCCAGTCGCCGCCCCGGCTCGACTGCTCACAGAGCTAGTGGTGTCCGCTTGCGCATTCTTGGCCACGCCCTCATGCTCTTCAATATAGGTGGAGGGATGGTCGGTGTACGGGCCAGACTTAGGTGTCATACGATTTCTGGCAGAAAATATTGAAAGCAGTTGAAAATGTTAGAGAACATTTGAATCAAGTACCACAGCGCTGGACGTAGTTCAGTGTTCATGCGTACCTCTCGTTGTGCAGTGTGGTGGACATGGGGTTGAGTGTAGGGCTGACAGACTTTGAGCGGTCCCATATGAGGAGCAGTTCTGCCAGTCGTTCCTCGGCACACTGTGCTGTGAGGCGAGCCTCTGCATCCTGGTCCCAACAGTCCTCCATCGTCTCTTTCAGAGAGCGAACCGCCTGGAGGAGACAGTATCGATATTGAACAACATAAACAAGAGTTCCTGGATTTCAGTTTATTTTATTATTTATTTAAATAGATTGGTTATTTTTCCAGGTACTTAATCTATTACTATGGCACTTCTTAAAGTATGTTCTTGGGGGCATTTTTCGTGCCTTTATTGCAGATAGACAGTAGAGAGATGCAACAAAGGTCCCCAGCGGGACTCGAACTGAGGACGTTTCCATTAGTGGCAATGCCGTTAAGCACTAATTAGGGTTTTCTCGTGTACTTGTCATGATTTTGTTCACTCCCAATGCCTTTCAAGGCATAAAAATTATCACACAACTACTCTGTCTGCAATTTGCTACTGTGCTAATACCATTGGTTGTTTATTTCAACATCAGTAACATTACAGCGACCATTGCTTTGCATCTTCTCTATGTGGAATTGTACTGTGCTACTGTGTGCTCTCTTTCATCCTGCTCTCACTCTACCCCCCCCACCGGTTGAGGAAGATGTCCACCCACCCTGAGCCTGGTTCTGCTTGAGGTTTCTGCCTGTAAAAAGGCAGTATTTCCTCGCCCCTGTCGCCTAGCGCTTGCTCATGGTGTAAATGTTGGTTTCCTACATATAGAGTTGGTTTAGACTTGCTCTATATTAACAAGTCCTATGAGATAACTCTGTTATGATATAGCGCTATATAAATAAAATTGAATTGAATTTGATTCTAGCCAGTGACCTTCTTTGCCCATAGTACGCCTCTTTTGCTCCCAATGTTTCCTGACTGTACTGTCACTATCTAATAAAAGCAAAATGACAACGAAATAAATTAAAAGAAACCCAAGGTGTTTCTCAGATAATTGAAAATAACAAAAGTTGTAAAATTGTTGTAAAGTTGTTCCTATTATCTGCAGACGGTGTTTATCTCAGGTTATTATAGTTTTATAATTAGAATTCTGGCTCTTCTATCTCTCTCACATACGTACCAAACTGTTCTCTTTCCAGGCTTCTGGGAATTTGGGCCGTTGCTTCTCCCTGGACACCAGGACCTGCATGTCCTCAAACGTCGGGTGGTTCCCTGCCTCTGCCTGAAAGGCCATCTGGTAATCTGGCACTGTCTCTCCTAAAGGTAGGAGGGGAAGAGAAAGGAGGTGCCTTAGATATCTTTTATGTTGCAGAAATATTCATTAAACTTAGCAATGTGTTTTCTTCACAATAAATACCCAAATTTCTGTCTCTGCTTTACTATACTAAATGTATGTAGCATAAAAGGGCCTCATTCTTGTGTTGTTTGTGATAATGACGGTAGTAAAAATGAAAACACTACGAGCATTTGTGCATTTGGAGAGCTCTAAACATACTTCTGTCTGTCTCACCAGGGAAAAGGTCGGTACATCTCATGAAGGTCTCCCAGTAGATCAGGCCCAGGGCGTACATATCCACCTGCTTCAGAGCCGACTCGCAGTCCCTCAGGTTCACCGCCCCCTCCAGCACCTCTGGAGCCATGTAGCGGATCGTCCCCACCTGGTAGATGGAGCAGGAATAAAAGTTACGTGATGAAAGGTGAGGTGAAGAAAGCAAAGAAGAAAAAACATAAGACAAGGTGAGGAATGATCTTAATGCAGCATGTTCCAAAGTCAGAATTTGCATTTCCACAGCAAGCTTTGTTCTCCTACTTCAGATATCAGATAAGAGCTTTCCAACAGATCTCTGTGATAGCTACATAATGTTCACACCAAGGATTGATCATGTGCTTAAAATCTATACTGGTTGTAAAACAGCAAATGCAAACAGCAGTAGGGAACCAGCTGAATCTGTGAGCTCTTGTGTTATTTTCTCTGGCAGATGCGTCTCCCACTCAGACAGATTTCCTGCGTCCTGGCTCGGGTCGGGCCAATCACAACCCTTTATTTAAATATGGGGCAGGTATGATATGACTGTACAGAGCAGAGGAGTGTCGTCATGGTATTTTCGTAAACAGCCACAATGGCTGCCGCTGAAGGTTCTGAACCTGCTATCGTCGGCATTAAACGAACTGGACAATACTTTCCTCTAAAAGACGAACAAACAGCTGCACTTAAAGCTTGTGTTGATAAGAAAGATGTGTTTGCTGTACTTCCAACAGGATTCGCTTCCGTTGCTCTGATTGGTTGTAGGTCTATCCAGTTGTGTCCAGAGGCATTTTGGTCTGTGTCCGCTGTTAAAGCCCCATGGAAATTAAAATGAACCGAGGTTCCAGATTATTTCTCATTTGCTAGCAGTAGAATCCGTTGCATGTTGAAAATATAGACATCAAAATACTGTTGAAAGATTATAATCTAAAACGCTTGTTTTCGACAAAAGTCTGCTCTGACTGTCATCAGCTTCAACTTTTGAAACAACAAATGGCACAATCCACATCCTGGGCCCCATGACATTCATGTCACTTAAATTCAATCCTCTCGTTCGCATTCTGTGCGGTGTGCCCACCCTGAAAGAAATCATGGATCAGAAGTTTGTCGATTTGAAATAAAGCTAGCAAGTAACGCCGGGTAGTTTTCCACTGTGCTTCCACAGCCAGACTGTGGAGGTTGGACAGAAACATTCATATTATTTACTGGGTACTGTGTACTAGATACCGGGTATCTAGTGTTTTGATACCCAGTGTGCCTTAGTGTCATGTACTGTGATCAACCCAAACATCTGCGCTTAGTCAGTGAAAATGTTTTCAGCAGTAATGGTGGTGTCAGTAGAGAGCGCAATACATGAATCAGCTGGCGGATTAGTGAGGAGAGTTGGCTCCAGCTTTACCCTGGAGCAGTAAAGGAGCCTCCCCTGCGCTTCCTGAACCACAAACCACCGGTTACGCAAACATTTGTTTAATAATGTCGCTGCATAACATCCCGCAGATGGAATGAGACAGCAGAAGCCATAAAAGTGTCATTTTAATCCATTTATAACATGACTTGTTTTGAAAGTCGCAGGAGATTAGATCTTCCTGTTTTAGGAAACAAATACTTCAAGAGGTCCATACCTACTGAATGTTTGCGCACTCACACGATTTTCTGTGCATTGTTCAGTACCATATAACGATAGTGTGTTTAGTGAACCGTAATGTAGATCTGAAATGATATACTGTGTTCCTCTGATTATCTTCTATTGCAAGTGAACTTATCTATTCAAAAACATGGTCATATTTTCTGCTTCCTGCTGAACACTCGCCTCACTTATAGCGGCGTTTTCCTCCTCCCCGTGACGCGCCGGCCTGTTTCCTGTCAGCTTCATGGACAGGCCGAAATCGATGATGACACACGTGCCGTCGGCCTTGACGAGAACATTCCGGCTGTTCAGATCCCTGTGGGACACCGCTGGCTTGTATACCTCTTGATGGGAGGAAATGGGGGATAAGGAGAAGACACAAGAGAAAAGGTTTAGGCTAATTTATCTTTCATTAAAAATTTAAGCCTGTACAACACTCCCAGGCAGTGTTTGTCATATTTGCTAATGGATGATAACATCCAGAAAATCCCTTCATACAGCCTTCCATTCCCCTCATTACTCATTGTTCACCAAAGCAAGCTGCACTGTCAACAGACCGCTAAACCCTCTAATCTAATCTACAACAATGGGCTTAAGACCATATCAGAGTAGCTTCTGCCTGCAGTATGTTACTGTCCAGCAGAGGGCGCAGTGAGGCAGCCACCAGTTATCTGCCACCTGCTATATTGATGTGCAGGAAGGGTGGGGGAGGATGATGACCATACCAAAGCCTGAGAGATTCTGCTGTTAGCAGCTACACACAGATCTGACAAGGCCTCTGTCTCTTCTGTCTCTTCCTCCCATCACTTCAGACTTCCATTATACGCTGTATCTGTCACCTGCGTGCGCAAACAGGGTTCACTTTAATTCCTTTAGCAATCTATACTTTACACACTACGGCAAGTGCGCTTTCTTCTTCACTTCTAAGCCTGTTTGATGTGCATCTGTGCTGATGACGAGAAGTGAGGGATGGCCAAGTTCAGCTGCTGACATTTGGTTTAAGGCCCCCTCCCAAATAAACAAGTCGAGGCTTGGTCTAGTTGCCACTCCTGCCTCCTGAGTCCGATTTCTTTGTGCCACAGGGACAGTCACATGTCATCTGAATCCCCGTCTTGCCTCTACTTTGTCCCTCTCTACACTTTTCACTCTCTTGAGGCGAGCTAGAGGCCAGTCTATAAATACCCTTGGCTGGGCGTGAGCGCAGCGTGTACGTGTGTGTTTGTCAAAAGGCGGGGATGCAAAGTGCTCCAAGCCAAACAGACCCACGTGGAGCTTCAGTGTGCGGGTCATAAGAAGACTCACGCGCTGTGCTGTGAGACAGGATAGAGGGGGCAATACACAAACACACAGGCTCCAAAAGCATTTCTAAATAATCTAAACTAACTGGACAGAACACACAAAAGGCTTTCCCGTTTTCCACCACAAGTCTTTGTATGTGTTTGTATTTCAGTAACAGATGGAAGCAGCAGCCTTGGAACTGGAGCCTCTGGAAAATGTGAGCAATTATGTAATTAACTGTGTGTGTGTGTGTGTGTGCGCACCCTCCAGCTCACCTCCTTTGAAGAGCTCGGTGTGCAGGTACGCCAACCCTCGGGTGACGGAGTGAGCGAGCCGGCAGCTGCTGACCCAATCGTTGGTCTGGATGCCCAGGTAGCGACTTAGCGAGCCCTGAGGAGGACGCGGGGAAAGGTGGCCGAGGAGGACAAGAGGGTCGCAGAGGGTGACAAAGGAGGTGGTGAGACAGATACAGAGATGGAGGAGGGAGGAGAAGGAGAAAAAATAAATAAAATCAATCACCAGCATCATTTTAAATATCTGACAAATGTGAAGAGAGAGATTTTTTTTAAATAAAAATCGCTGACTTGGTGTTTGTCACTTCAAACACAAGTCAACAAATAGTTTTTTGTGCACATACCATCTATTTCAAAAGATGACAGTGATTAAGATAGCTAACTTGTGTAAAGTAAAACCAGTCCACTGACTCGCCACGCCAAAGCAGAGCTGTTGTTCACCCCCCCCCCCCATGATTCTGCACAACAGACGATGCCCTCACCCACTCACGGAGCACTGAGCCTGACTCACGCAGCTTGCTATGTTTTTTTATTGTTGCTAGGCAGCCACCAAACCACCTGTCTTTAGCCTAACCGTGATTTTGCTGCGACGTAAGCCCATAGATCTCAGGCCCGCCTCTCAATTCATCCAATCGGACAATGGGGACAAAACGCAAATGACATCAGGCGCTTTTTCAACTGAAAGCGCCTGCAAAAACACAAGGCAATGAAAAGTAACCTATTATTCATACGTCTATCTTCTGACTCGCTACAAAGTGAAAATTATCTGAGTGTTTTAGGTAACATTTTGTGAGAATTTGTCAATGTTTCTTGTTCCATGCATTCGGTTAATAAGAAAGGGTTAGCAGCAGATATCGCCTGTTTAATCCACACATTCTTCTTCCTTGTTAAAACCTGGCACCTGCACCTGACCACCACAGTTCAGTTAAGACATTTGCATGAGTTGTGCTAGTAGCAGCTAATGTACTGTGGAGCGCCTAATCCGCAGCAGAGCCTGACTCCACACCAACAGACGTTTCACTTTTCATACTTCATCTTCAGCTCCAACTGAAGCTGACTCAGGTGTCTTCACTTGAGGAAACTGATCAGACTTCACACAGCTCCGCCTGGAGACACTAAAGGTACAATATTTTTCCACATTTGAAGTCTCCCAACACCTGGAAACACCGTTGTAACACTTGTGTAAACTCGGTGTGGAGTTCCCCTGTAAGGTATCCTTGAGCTAAACAAATATATGCGAGGCTCACCCATCACAATACATCTGGCTATGCTACTGTGTATTCACTTGCCCTTGAGCCAAGCTAATTTTGACATAGAAGATTTTAATGGCATCTTCACCATCAACAAAAATCCCAAGAAGGTCAAGACTGACAATTTGCAAACAGATGATCTTTTCGCAAACGACATTAGTAACGTAGAGCATTAAAAATGGCTGACCTTGTGCGAGTTTCACAATTAAACTGACTTACAGAATATATCATAACCACCCAGGATGAAAGAATTTGATGCATCAACAACTCTGCAAAAATGTTTGCCAGAATTGATATTGGATATTAATTAATTTTAATTAATTCCATACCCAGTTATCTCCATCAGCCTTGATAATCCATTTTAAGCCTGGCTATGATGCACAAGCACACACATACTCTCTCAAAATCAATCACAAGGCAATTTGCGCATCCGCTACTGGAGAAAATTACATTAGATTTGTTCATTTGAAATAAATGACATTATCTTTTACTTGAATGCATTGTGTGACCCAGTCTCCTGTCCTGGCTTGCACTGCATTTCCATGACAACGTGTATTAAGAGTAATGATTGCGATGCATAGTGGGCTCCTTTCATAGGCTGGCTGTGGGTCAGCTGACTTACAATTATGAGGCTGAAGGCTTGACAGCAAACATTCAGTTTTGATGATTATACTTTTAACTTACAGTGACTCTACCCTGTCCATGCTTCAGAATCCACATGGAAGTGGGGAAAAAGGGAAAACCAAGCAGCTCTAATTATTTTTTCACTCAGTCGGAGTCACACTGGCTGCTACAAATTCCCGGAGAGGCAGATAACGTAAGTCTCAACAACTGCATCAATGCATTGCATTAACACACATCTCTTGGACTATTACCTTTGTACACTGCAAATATTGTTTCCACACCGTGAACCTTTGCAAATCCCTTAGTTAATATCGTGCACATCCTGCACAAACTGTTCATATCTTCATTTTCATTAGATATATTGTATAATTCTTTCATATTTTATCTTATTCTATTATACAGTATTTTATATTGTATTGTTGACTTGGCTTTTTTCCCTTCAGTACTTGCTTTTTATTTTTCCTCTACTATGCTTATTTATGCCCCAATATACCAATGCAAATTCCTTGTATGTGAAAACCTACTTGGTGATAAATCCGATTCTGATTGCATGTGTCCCATTAATTAATATTCAGTTTTATTTATATACCGCCATGTCATAAAGTTATCTCAGGGCACTCATTCAAACAGAGCGGGTCTAGACTCTTTAATTGGGTTGCTTGGGTTGGGTTGGCTTCTCTTTGTGATACACCACGTTCAGTGGGTAACTGTTGTCGCTGGGCCAAACAAAGCTAAAGTTGGCTCAGTGTGGACAAGGTGACATTACCGTACTGTTAAAGTTACAATCCTTAAGACTTTCATGAAATCAAACCCTATGTTTGATACAAAAACATGGCAACCATAAATGGCAAGTATATTTTGTAATCATCTTCAACTGGCCTTAATTGTGAAGCAATCACAGGAAGCACAATGTACTGTATTTGTCACAGAGGTTAGTTCGTTCACGATACAGTCAGTGGATACGTTTGAAATATGTCAGGGAGGAGTGGAACATTAAGGAGCAGCCATAGTGAGCTCCACCTCCACCCCCCCCAACTCCTCTACAAGGTAACAAACTCCTTTTACTGTGTTAGGACATGCTGTGGTGTGCAGAACGAGGTTGCTCATGGCATGATGGGATAATGCCAAATATTATCACAACATGAGTTTGTTTGGCTGCACTATAAACGGTGCACCAGTAGCTCATTTGTTGTATTTCCGATAAAGTAGCTGCTCAACAGGAATTCTTGGACACAGAGTATTAAACTGCACTTGTTACCACAGCAACAACGGGAGTCACCAAATCAACCATGACTCAAATCTTGAGGATTACAATTTTGTTTACAATTGCACAGTCATATTTCCAGTAACGGCAACCAAAACCAAAGGGGCTGAATTGCCCAGTAGGAAGGCTAATCCGCCCCCCCCAAAACAAATCCTCAATCTTACATGATTCACAGCATATTTTTTTGTTGGTCTGTGTGTTGAACACACACACACACACACACACACACTCTACATACAACACCCCCCACTACTCACATGTGGGTAGTAGTCCATGACCAGCAGGTACTCAGTGCGCCCCTCTGGGCCTGTCCGCTCGTCTGCAGCCACAAACCGGGCGATGTTGTCATGCTCCAGCAGCGGTAGCCGGTAGATGGAGCATTCGTTGAGGAAGTTCTGCCGGTTGGCCGCCGTGAACACCTTCACAGCCACGGGCCGCTCATCCAGGGAGCCACAGTAGACGGCGCCGTATCTGCCACGCCCGATCAACTGAAAGAGGCAATGGTGGTGGGATAGGAAAAGACTATTTGTAGATTTCTTTTGCGAGTCTAAACCTTTAGCTCTCACTTAGCAAGAAACATTGCTAAAACAGTGTGAATGAAATGATACTTTTGTTAGTGCTGCTTTGAAATGTCATACTGAGAAGCCAGATACAGAAAGGTTGCCTGACGAATACAGACAACATGAAGAGAGGTACAAACACAAATAAAGACAGCCAGGCAGGCAGTGGGGAGACAGGAATTAAACTTAATTACAGGCGAACAGCGGGGTTAAACAGTTAAAATGGCCCAAGTTCAGTTCCAAATCATTCAATTAGTTTCCTGAATTAGCCACAGCACAGCATGCCATTAAGGTCCAACCATTCTGCTTTAAAAGTCATCTGCATGGGAGTAAAAAATTATTTCAGGAGTGCAGTTCCACCTCCACTTATGTGCAAAACATTTATCTCTGGCTATAAAATATACTGTGAAAGTGTGTCTCTGTTTTGTCTCGCCCCTCCCTCTCTGCAATGAGTCTGAAAACCGTGTTCCCGCATGTGATAATGCACAAGGACAGCGTTCTGAATTCAACTCCTGCCTGAAAAGATATCACCGGCTCACTCTGGTCTGAAAGGCACTAAATAGATGGCAAAGAAGGTAGGTGGGGGTGGGGGGTAATCTTTGCAGTTGGATCGTTATGCTCAGCGCTGACTGGCTGCACAAGTACAGCAGAAGCATCATTTTCTAAAATAGCCAACATAATACATAAATCTCCATGGTCATTTTTCCATTGGCAACTATTACTATTATTAAATCATGTATAGTTAATATCACTGCTGAACATTTTTTAAAGCATACCATAGAGTTTTTGATTTTAATCATTTTTCTTTCTGCCTTTCAGTCTGCCACTGGCATCACCTTTTTTCAGAGTGATAACCAACATGCAGAGACTTGAATCCTGCTCGAGACAGGCAACTCAGTGCTTGGTTCTGGTTGTTAGCGATGTTATCATTGTGTGGTAAAGCCGCTAAGGCATGCGTTTGATTAAATTGCTAGTCTGGTGCATTGTAGAAAAATAAAATGCCAAAGAAAACACCAGCACAGTCCTTTATAACTAAGCATGTAGAGCGTGGCTGTTTGTAAAGAGACACTGTTAAAGCTGGAGTGCGGGACTTTGACATAAAAATGGACGCCCGTTACATTCAAGCTGTTGCCAAACGCATTCACACAATGCCGATTAAGCCCATCACTTCCATGTAAATCGCTCTATGTCGCAATACACCAGAGTTTTTAAATCTCGTGTGTGTGTTTGTGTGTGTGTGTGTCGACAGCCACGCGCTGGCACACCGGTAGGAATTGTTTTTACGTCAACCAGCAATGATCGGTTTGCCACGGAGCCATGTAGAGAGAGAGTCGTGTCAACAGAAGTTCAAAATGCTCGATGGTCTCATGATTCAAGTAGACTTCAGATAGTTCTCGCTACATGGCTCTGGTTTGCCAACAACCGCAGTGTGTAGGCTGCAGCAACTATTATTATGGTGGAAAAAGCTAAGAAACGCCACGAAAAGTGTCCGATGCTGCGTATATAACAAGAGAAAAGCGGTGTTCAGAGGAAGGGCTACGGTCAATAAAAACAAACATGGATAACCATTGGTGTAGCGTTTCCTCAGTGGAGAGCAAACCTTTGGAGTGTAAGTAAGTTTTGGGTTATTACATTTACTCTGCCTAATTAATGGATTAGGTCATAGAACTTTGGAAATTTGAGTGAGCTCCCCTGTAGGTGTACGTCATGAGCACGCAGCTACGGTGTTTGTGTAATTACTCTCACTGCCAGAAGGGGTCGGGGGACAAA
>JAVQJF010010597.1:0-30369 GCA_036023855.1 Gadopsis marmoratus | reverse complement strand
GTGTGTGTGTGTGTGTGTGTGTGTGTGTGTGTGTGTGTGTGTGTGTGTGTGTGTGTGTGTGTGTGTGTGTGTGTGTGTGTGTGTGTGTGTGCGTGTGCGTGCTTCCTCAACTCCAACATGCTCTGCTCTGCCTGTCCATCAGCATACAAAGGAGACCAGCTTCTTTGAAAGTTCCACAAAGGCAAAGCAAGATAAAGGGATACAAAATATCTGAAAAAAAGCAATGCAAATTAAAGAAAATCAAATGCTTACAGTGATTTCTCAATGACATAAACATAAAGAAGTCTGCAGATATGACTTGTTTCAATCGGTTGATGCACACATCTTATTAAATATAGACACACCATCAGCAGTGTTTCTGGTTCAGCCTGACAGACAGCCTGCAGGGATGATAGGTCACTGGGCATCCTTCTCTGATCAGCTGACTTTTATTTATCATTGTTATTATCTTATACAGTAAATTGATGTTAATAATCAGTATCAGGACAGCCATTCACGGAGACAGCCGTTAGTTTCAATCCTTATTCCACTTAGTTAAGAATCAGGTATTGTCAAAGGTTTTAATGGTTATAATTAGGGATTGCTGTGCTACAAGCATCTGCTGCCCCCTCTTGGACAGAGAAGAGATTTTCAGTCAAAAACAACTTCAGCCTTGAGCAAATTCATGTACCTTCCAATCATTTGCCCTCAAGTCACACTTAAGAGTAAGTTTCCATTATGTTTGTTGGACTCAATCACATGCCTTTACCATAACAGGGTTGTGCACACATAGAGGCATTTGCTTTCTCAGCAAACCTTGATCAAACAGTGATGTTGTGCGACTGGCCAAAAGTGATCTGGGTCAGAAAGCAAAAATTGTGACATGCACAGATAACTGAAATGATCAAAAGCAATGTTTTTAGACATTTAACATTGATAAATGAATTAATATAATAAATGTAAGAAATAAAGTAGTAAAAGGTAAGTAATAAAAACACTACTTCTCTTAATTTGTGTACTATCTCTATACTACACATACAGACTGTTGTACTAAATGTTTATGTATGGCTGTATTTTTCCATTTTTAGTCACCTTATTTGACATACATATGTGTCTGCTTTATCTGTCCACTGGAAGTTTTATTCCGAATTTTCAGCTTTCAGACAGTTACTCTGTCACGACCGGGGGTGGATGGAGGAGTGAAAGAACCCATGAGCAGACAGCCAGTACGCAAAGCCGGTTTTAATGCTGTCATCACAGCGGGAGTATGTACAGATATGGTGAGATCTCCAGATCTCCAGATAGCCAGGGAACATCGAACACAGAGGAACACACGACATCGACTAGTACGGAGAAGAACTGAACATTGACTATGACGCCACAAGGACACCGAGAACAAACCACACTTAAATACACAATGCACTAATGAGAGGAACAGAAACAGGTGAACACTGGGGACAGGTGAAAGGGATCAACACAGAGTCACACCAAGTCAAGGCAGAACATTTTCTCTGAGAGATCAAAAAAAAAAAATTCAGGAAAATGTGCATGAATTTAAAAGGTTTTGTCATTTGGTGAGTTGTTGGTTGTCAGAGCACACAGGTGAGAACAGAGGACATCCAGCAGCAGGACATATGACTGCTCTCAGTCTGCCACACACACTCAGGATAACCTCTACTCTGCAGCCGAGGAGGTTGTTTTGTGTGTAAGTTAGGAATAAACACACAATCATGGTCTATGAAGGTCTGTCACATGTCAGCAATTCTAAATCGAGTAAACAGCTTCAGTATGTTTGGTTCTGGTACTGCTACCTGTATGTTTCTGAAAGATCTAAGGCGGGGGGCATCCCAGCAGTCCGTTTGCGGCTTCACGTAAGTTTTGGTTCAGGCTTGATCGCTCTCTATTTATCCTCCCAGCACAAACACAGTAAGGTGAGTCAGAAAATGACAGAGGGTGGGTTATAACAAAAACCGAGCTAAACAGAAACTTAACTTTATTTGTCTCTTATGAAACCCAGCAACGCTCAGGCGGTGGCTTCACACAGACTCCATGTGAAACTGCTGGATGCTGAAAGGTGCTGATGATGGACTGGTTACCTCACGCACAGATGACCTATATTCTAACTGAACATCAGCATATTGAGTTGCGGGCACTGACAGGGAGTGATGAGAAAAAAAATGCAGCACATCCTGCAACAAGTTTAAGGTGTTTACCACAAACAAACCACTGCTCAAGGAGGAATCTCAAGTATAATGCTAATTACATTGTATGGACAAAAGAAAACGCTAACTGCTGAACCACTTTGTACTGGATTCCCTTACAGCTTTAATTTTAGCATTGAGACGATGATTAGCATTTTCTGGCCTTATCCTGTCTTTTATTTTGTTCCCATCTGGTGATACAATATTTAGCTACAATTATTTCTATTAACCATTCCTGCACACAGCAACACTGCCTACAGATATTTACGGCCCTAATGTGTTGCTCAATTAATTAATTGCTGCAGCCACTGACATAGAATATTCATATAGAGTACCTTGGTCTGTGTCACTTGCACAGAGCAAGCTTTAGGCCTACATATAGTGTAAACAAAATCATCCAACATGCAAAGAGCACATGATTGCAGAGGGGCCGAGCCCAGCGCAGCGTTTGGATTGCTGGGCACAGGACATGTTGGGTTTGGTAACAAGCACTATGTGTTTATGGCTTCCAGACATGACTTGGCTGGGGGTGAGCTGAACTTTTCACGCAGAGATATGCATTAATAAAAAATGCTTTAAAAAGACAATCCATCTGTTTTCTCCTCTGTTGATCCCTTCAGAATGTGTTTCCTCTCATCCTGTCTGCCGCACAGTAAGAAGAAAGGACGGTAACTAAATACTCTTGACTTGGCACGCTGTCATAACGAAGCTCTTAAAAACAGTTTCCCAAATTAGAAGGGATGTTGGCTGAACTTGTGTGAACTGTTTCCAAGACAAAAAACTAAAAGGAAGGAAATAACTAGCAAGAAGAAACCCTGGCAAACCTTAAAATAGTGATCAACACACCTCTGTTTGTCAATCACGTAAAAGAGATGAGCTCAACATGCTGAGGGAAAGGTACATTTGAGCCTAAGAAGCTCTGCCGAATGTTTAAAAGTTGGAATTTAGGTTATAAGTGGTATTCGCTTTCTTGATGAAAAGATCAATACTCTCATATGTGTATGTTCACTATATCGCTGGAGCCCGCAGCCGATTAGCTTAGCACAAGACTAGAAACAGGTGCTGGGAGGTGAATTTTGTTACCTTAAGACAGAGCCAGCTCTCCTTTCAGTCTTTGTGCTAAGCTAAGCTAAGCTAAGCTAATAGCTGGCTGTAGACTTATTTGAATGTACAGATATGAGACTGGTATCAATCCTCTCATCTAACTCTCGAACCGAACAAGCGAATAAGCATATTTTCCAAAATGTCAGACTATTCCTTTAACATTAGGTTGACCACTCCAGGCTGTACCACCAATGGATAATGGAAAGGCTCCGTCCTCCACACTGATTTTAAAACATAATTAATGTTAAATGTTAAAATTAAGGTTCAGAGTCAGTCAACTTAATTTACTGCTAATGTCAGGCACTGATCTTTAATCAGTCAGTGTGGGTCCACTACGAACAGCCCACCTCCACAGAACAGGACAGGAGAAGAGGCTAGTTGTTGGAGATGAAATATCTGATGTAGTTTCCTCAACATACATGGAGGGGCATGTCCAGGGAGTGGCCTGGGGTGCCACAGGCCCCTATTCCGACTTGCCCCAATTGGGCCACCCAAGTCAAAACGGTCTGGGCACGCCACTGACAACATGAGCAGGGCTACTGAAAAGAAGAACCAAGTACTGTAAGCATGTTGTGAGTATTTAAGTGAAAGCCAGTGTTTAGATTCTTTAACAAAAAGCAAAGGATCACATGTGGATGTTGTGTGTGTGTGTGTTCAGAAAGAGACTACCACATAATACAAGTGAGAGAGGTAATGGCTAAAAAAAAGACAAAGACAAAAGAGTGAATGGGGTCTCCCTACTTGGAAAGGTTGACCCCGATTAGCCTGACATGCAGGGTGAGTGGGTGTTGTGATGTGAAGTTGAATAAGACATTGCTCCTCAGTGCTGAGAGGGTTTTCCACCAGCTTTTCCTTTTTGATACCAGCCCTCCAGCTCCCCTACTGCGTGTAGTGCATGAACAAAGCTGGGTGTTGTCCAGCCGGGTTTTCTTATTGTGACCCTTTTTAATGCCTCAAACACAAAGAAGTAGTTTGACATTCTTCTTTCTGGTAGTGAGATGATACGGATCGATACTGCTCTAATGTCTGTACATTAACTATGAAGCTACAGGGAGCAGCTGATTAGCTTAGTTTAGCATCAAGACATGGCAATGTGCAGAAGTAACCAAATCTGCCTACCAGCGCTGCTAAAACTCACAACGTAACATGTCATATGCTGTTTAATTCCTACAAAAGCATAAGTGTAAAAATGACACATTGTGATTTTACAGGGAGTTATGTGTTGGGCTGTTTCCTGGGAGAATGCAGTGACTTCAGAGCCAGGCTAGGTGTTTCCCCCTGTTCCCAGTCTTTGTGCTAAGCTAAGGTAACCAGCTGCTAGCTGTAGCTTTATACGGACAGATATGAGAGTGGTATTAGCATAAGTATAAGTTTAATGGCATGACCTTACAACCTAATGGACAGTGAACAGAAAGCACTGTTATTATACTGTATGTTCATATTGTTGTGGAGACCAGACATGGGTCAGTCTACTAAAATAGATTAAATCATTTGTGTTGTCAAGCAGTTTGTAACTGTCTACCTGAGAAGAACCATGATGTCAGATGGCAGACTGTATTAAAAACAGCAGTGCTCACCTGGTCTGGCGAAGAGGAATGGGGAGTGAGATGCAGAGGAACGGGTCAAAGGTGTTGCTCTGTTTCAGACAGTGGGGGCACGTCAGTGAAGATCTGAGGGAAAGAAGGCACACGGTTATCTCAGTCTTGAAAGACCAGCAGTGTTGACTTGACACAGACTCCCAACTTAATCTCGAAGTCCTCCTGATTAAGTCTGGCAGGAATGGAGATGGTTTAATCTTGTTACACAAGTGAAACAGAAACCAGTAGAAGCGGTTTCCATCTTGTTGCATCACTCTCACCAGTGCTGCTAATAACGGCATCCCGAGCAGAGAAAAGTATAGGGGGCTTTCCTAAGCGACGGCCCTCCTTCCTCTGCATCTGAATGCACAGGACACAAGTCACTGAGAGAGGAAATGCTTAGACGTGTACAACAGTGATTTTCTATTCCAACTGTTTTCCATTCAGTCCCTTTTGTTAACGATTGCACTTTCAATAAATCCCAGTTTCACGGGAGGGAATAACTTATTCCCGTTAGCTAATTGTCTGAACGATGAGTCAGAGAGCCCACTGAAGTTAACGGACTAATTGCTGGAAGTGATTTTGTAAACTGTCCTGCATCTAAATTCAGTCTTTTGTCCTGTATTTAGAGTTAATCTATGCGGGATTTCCTGGATAAGACTTTCTGTAAATACACAATAATTAAGTGAATTTCAAATCGGTGCTTTCTATCAACTTCTTTGATTAAATTAATTAGGCCCATCAGTGGGCATAAACCAAAATTATTTCGTACATGAGGGGGAACCACTGATCTAAACCATGCCAGTAGTTTTTCCGCACTTATATCTAGAAGCGACAACCAATTTAATCTGGTTTCCCGAGGAAATATTGGAAACCCAGGGTTTGCAGAAACACTGAAGCTAGTATGTGTTTAATTTACAAACCAGCTGGAAAAAAGGATTAGTTCAAAGAAGGGAATTTAAATAAAAAGATTTGATGGGGAATACAAAATATTAATATAAAGACAATCCGGTTAGCGAGAGTGCAACTCCTCAATCTTAATATTAAAATGTAACACATGATCCACCACTGCTACTGTAACAGTATGGAAAGCACCTTTGCTGCACAGACACTGATAATAGACACCCAGCAGCAATAAACTACTATATACTGTGAGAACTCTGGGAGACTTTAATCTCACATAAATAAATAAAAATTTCTACATCCTGATAAACATATAGAGACCATATTTAGATTAAGAAAATTAATTCATTTATTTAAAATGCCAAATTGCCTTTTTCTGCCGTTATCCATGCCTAAAGATTCTCCCCATCCTCGCATATGTTTTTCATTGGCTCTGTAAGGAACACTTTAACTCCCCAAGCGTACATGTGTGGAACCTTTACCACCTTCACACGCCATCCTACTATGGGAAATAGAAGCCATGGATGAACTGTTCCACCGTGTTTTCCTTATAGGAAGGCAACGGACAGAACCAGTGGGAGAAGAGAGGGGGGAGTGAATAAAGCTCTATTCAAGCAAGCCCAGCTGACACTGGCTCTTAGTGTATCTCTCCCTCTTGGCAGAGCAGAATGGCTGCCCTACGGATGTCTTATTCTCGCCAGGAAACAGTGAGGGTAACTGCACTCCACACATACAAATCACACTCAGGCGCCACTAAAACATAGATGTGCCCCGCACTGCTCTAAAACACTTGAGAAGAGAAACGGAGCAAAGGAAGAGGTGATATTCTGGTGATGCTCTAATGGAGGAAGCGCGCAAAGGTTGAGAGGTATGTATCTGTCTGTCTGGGATGCAGCCATGCTGGAGAGACTCTGGTTCTTGATGCTTTGCACTTCCACACACTGCTCGGGTTTTGAATTTTCACCCAGGTATCTTTATCTAATTGATTTTCTTTCCCAAGAGATGCAATTAAAAAAACATAAACAGGTTCAAATCAAATACATTGGCAGCTAATTCTTCTCACTGAGCCTGGCAGCTATCCCCTGTTGGGGGATAAAGTTTATTCACCACACTAATGGTCTGTATGGAAAAGACATAAACCTTAATGTGCTTATTGTGCGCCTCACAATTCACTAATTGAAATTACAATATACACATAATAAACAGCCCCATTGCTGTGCCTGTAAACTCCAAAGCACCGGTTACCCAATCTGTCCTTTCAGTCATAGCAAATCAATCAGGAGATATGATCAAAACAAAGGTCAGTAAGAAGAGCCACCCTCCCAGTAAAACTGTAGTTTGTAATCTGAAACCCTCGGCTGGCCGTCAATTGGCTTCACTGCAATGAACAATGCTTGTCAGACAGACATTTTATTGCAATCTCCACCGACTGCACTCTGTGATTCACCCACATGTAGACAAAGATCAAAGTCTTTGATCTAATTTAAGGTTGACTTACTCGATCAAAGGGGTGAAGAGCAATAGAGAGAAATCAGCGATAGAAAGAATCCACAACTTTTTAGAACACAGCTGCGTTTTAGACACTGACTAAATGTATCACAAAATGAAGGTGGAATGTACATTGGCCGAAGTTCAGCTCTGATTCTGATCAGCTGCAGCATGTGATGACGGATAACATAAATGAAGATCAAATAGCACTTGGCTTGGCTTGCTTGGATTTAACTTGTGTGAACGTGTATAATGGCCGTGATGATTGCATAGTGACAAACCAGGCTATTACAAGGATGATTCTCCGGTCTGTCAACCGTAGATGTTGTATCACATCGGACACTGCACTGCAGAGTGTTACGCAGGCAGTGGTGGGGACTCGGAGGAAAAGAGAGGGACACGAGTCGTGAAATATTTGTTCAAAGGTCAATTACAGCAATGATAACACATTCGAAAAGCATTCATCTCCATTTAAAACCTCACAGCCTTGTGATGCATGCTTCTTGCATTATTAAAATAGACTCACAGTGTACGCCTACTGTATATGTTAGACCTCCTGTGTAAAATTTGTGCTAAGCCAACCCAATCATGTATATCTTCCATCTGCACCATCTCACCCACTTTCCCTGGATAGCACAGTATTCAAGTGGGTGAGAGGAACTAATTTCTCCTGCCAGGCTGCAAAGACTGCTGCTTCCTGTCTAGACACACCCAAGGTGTCACAGCTGAACCATTTGACAGTGAGGGTAGCAATTAAGAGACGAGCTCTGACAGATGTATTACTGGCAGTCACACGGAGATGCCAATTTTCTGGGGAGTCGGGAGATGGAGAACGGTATCGACAAACAACATATGAGCCATTCAGTCTGGAGGCACTACTTTTAAAAATTGTATTAATTAAACATAGATAAGACTTTGGTGTTGAATGTAAGACCTCGATAATCGGTCAGTGTGCGCCATGATTTATGGATGGAGTCCAGATAGGTTGTGGCATCAGCAGCAGGAGCTGCAGAAGATGCAGCTGAATGGTGTAAATGAAGGAAGAACTGATTAGAGATCGGCACCTACATGGGTAAGAGTGAAAGATTGTAACGCATTAAGTCTAACTCACAGGATGATGCACACCAACAGGGCATGGCCTCCAAATGTGTGCAATCCCCAACACGTCACTATAGAAAGCTGGGACCATGGTGTAAATGTGACATGTCCGGGACGGCAAAGATGACTGTTTTCTTCGACCAGGCCAAAACTTGAAAATGGCACATAGATGAGTTGGCCAGAAAAACTCGACATCTGAATGACGCTCCCCTCCGAGTGGACCACAGCTGACAGGTGCATATATTATGTAAAAAAAACAAAAATGAACTGCCTCTTTATCTCCCGGATGACTGACTGATGGGAGTCGTGAGGACATCCAGCTGCATTACAAATGGTGATAATACAGTGGGGTGAAAAGCCTGTTTTTTTGGGGGGGGGGACGACTGTACTGTACATCACCACAGAGCACCAGTAACCAGTTTAGTAAAGAAAATCTCTTTGTGATCCAAAGTACACCAGGCAAATTCACAAGGTATTACAACGTCGAGAATACTTGACCTCTGGGACAACTAACAGCCCAAATTACCATATTTCACTCAGCACAAAAAGGGAACTCCCAATAAATACTTGTACTGAAGCAATTTGTATTTACCTAAGAGGCACAGAGGTTAGGATACCAGGGCAGTTTTTCATTAGACCATTTTAGTATAACTGCTCTTGCCTGCTTGGTAATTTCTGGAGGGGCTGCGTAGATTTAGTGTTCTTCTAACTAGGCATCAGTGTCTCTGAGGACCTCTGTGTAAAAGCAATAAAGACTCCATTACATCCCCATTACATCAGCTGTATCTAGCAGTCACACTATAATCTGATCAGTGAAGCCAAAATATGATATAAGCACGAGTGGGCTGTGTGATGTGGATCTTATTCTATCCAGCTGTTTACAGAATTATATTTCAATTATCCAGACTGACACTGTGTGGGTATGGCATCTTGCTTGGACAAAACACAGGACCCTTCTTGGACAGATGGGTTTGCAGTGGCTATTCTCTTGCAGGGCAGTCTGAAATATAAAAACATATGGTAATAAATATAATAAATAATAAATATATGGTATTAGAGAGAACACTTCCATATCTAATAGCTGGGGTATGACTGTGAAGCCCCGACCCCGTCAGTTACCGTTGCTGCACCTGTCAGGCTTTCTGTTCTCACAGAGCACACATATGCGGTTCGTAATGGCAACAGCGGCGGATTAAGTCCTCGAAATTCTTAATCATTTTTTAAACAATGGACTGAAAAAAACAACTACTGAAATAACAACTACTGCTGATTTTATCAGCTGTAACTAGCTAATTAAGCTTAAAGATACTGTCTATGCCTGAACTTTTCAATGTTTCAAACGGACAGGGAAATATGCTACACGTCCCAGGCGAAAAGTCAGCATCCTCACCAGTTGATGATCAATGTGGAAGACAGGGAAATAAAGAAACAGCATTGTTCTTGTATTGCAGTGTAGAGCTATTTAGGTACTATTATAATAAGAAGAAATGTCAGAGCAGACTGTTATTTTATTCTAACATAAACCTGTTTAGCTGCATAGCTCATTCTGGATAAGCAAGACAGAGGATAGATTTATGCTGTGTTGCCTGTATTTTGTAAACAATATGTTTCACTTTTACAGGAGAAAGGCTCTTAGGATGACGACTGACCAATGTGTTTGGCGAACGTAACCTTATCCTGGATAATGAGTTTGACTGGGGATGCTGGAGGGTAAATGTCCCCAAATCCAACAATGTTTTATTAACATTTATTAAATGTTTTATTATAAATTACATTCTGATATTGTAGTAGCATCCAGGACCAGCGCACTCACAATGGGGAAATACTACACAGTGTGAATTGTTGTTTTTGTTTATTTATGTAACTTGTAATCCCACAAAATAATGTAGAATGAAAGGCCCCTGGCCTTGGACGTTTAGCAAACAGTCAAGTATTACACCATAACATCTTCTCATGGTGGTAGAAAACTTCCAAAGGAATCACTGTACGGTCTCACTGGTCACCAAGACGTAAGAGCCCTGCTGGTAATTTGTTGCTGTATTTGTGGATTTCATTCCTGGCAGGTGTGAGTGCGGTGTGTTAAGAAAGGAGACTCACTTGTACTGTGCCTGGAAATGTTCCTGGACAAAGCTGTGCTGGACTCTGGGCTGCTGGGAATGGGACGGGTCAGGAGACGGCACCTCCTCAGCTCCACCGGGGCCCTGCGGCAGAGAGGAGGCCACCGATAAACACAATGCTGTCACACGCTCAGATTCTTCAGACATCCAATTGCAAAGGTTATCAAAGGTCATCATTGTGAGAGGAAACTCACACTGTATATAGGCATAGGGCGACAATACATTTGAAAGGCTTACAGAGGCTCCTGTAGAATGCAGCTTTAGCACGTTCTTGCTTTTCCTGGGAAATAAAGCGATATTCAAAAGTGGTGGAAAGCACTGACCAAAGATACCCCCCCTGGGAAGCCTGTGTCTTTATTCTTTCATCTACTCACCTACAGAGATGAAGCTGGCCTTGGATGAAGATAAAAGAAGAGGAGAAAACAGACTGATCATTGAAAAACTTTGTGTGGGATGGCACACCGGGAGAGTCTCAAACACCGCTGTGTGTTAATGGCACAGAACTAACTAGCAACCTTCAGCATCACTTTTACATTGCAATGAATGTTTTCTTTATTTCACAACTCATATAATGTAGTTTTACATATAATAATGTTTGTCAAACTACCAATAATAGTGCACAAATGTTGCGAGCCAACTATCTTATACTCTGACTGGCGAAGATACATAGTATGTCAAATGGACTCAAAATGTATATTGTTGATGAATGGACAAACTGAAGAAATAACTAGACATTTTGGGAAATATGTTTATTTTTCTTTCCTGGCAATGGTTGGATGAGAAGGTTGATACCGCTCCAATGATTAAACAAAGAAGATACGGCATGTTAATTTGTGAACTTAAGAGGTGCTAGTAGGCAGATTGTGTTACCTTTGGAGAGAGCCAGGCTAGTTTCCTATATTAGCTTGTTAGCTATACTAATGGGCTGCTTGCGGTAGCTTCAAATTAAAAACACACAGAAGTGAGTGTGGCATCATTATCCTCATTTGACTCTGCAAGAAAGTGAGGAAACAAATTTCCCAAAATGTCAAACGAATTCATTGATTTGTGAAACGGTTGCGTAGAGGACTAAAAGTGTGAACATTTTTAATAAGCCGTCGTACTGTATGAGGCAGGACATCTCTGTTCAGTATATCAACTGCATTTCACACCTTACCGGCTGGGCAAAATGTCCTGAAAAACATTCTTTCAGTTACTAAGTTGTTCTGCATAAAAGGCCATCGTGTGGCATACGAGCACCTTGTTAGCGTTTCTCTGCTCGCACGCCATCAATCCCACAATAGCCTTGGTAAAAGTCAGGTACTTGAGAATGCATTAAGTCATATCATTTCAGCTGTGCTTTCACACCAGGCTGGCCCGGCCAAACGGAAATGCACTCTCCGAGCCTTTAGTGTTGACACACGCTCTCTCTGTTTACTATTCCTCTGATAACTTGCTTCTGGTCCCATACTGGCTGCCACTGTTCCCAGGCTGGCAGCTCGGCCGTGACCTCTGCTCACAAACAGAGCTGAAAGGAGGTTTAGAATTTCTAAAGGGGAGAGGAAAGTGGAGGGCGTGTGTGTGCGCCTGAGAAATCAGCGCGAGACAGAGACAGAGGCAGAGGCAGGAGAGTCCTTTACAGTTCACCACCATTTCCAATCCCGAGTCTATTCTTCGAAGCGCATTTGAGCTTTGCAAAGACAGAGCGCGAGACTGAAACCTGACCTTCCTGCTCCACTGTGCTTCAACTGGCACGTACAATGACGCATCTCTACCCCCTCGCTCACCCTGGAAGTCAGGGTTTTTCTATCGCTTAGTCATACTCTAGTAGTATATATATGTATATATATATATACATATATATATATAGTCAAACCAGGTGATCTTCTGGTCAGTGGTTCAGGTAAAACATGCCGTGTATAGTGCTAGAAATTAGAAGAGTGCAACTCTTCAGACTTTTACTTTTCTAATCAAATGCACTGACATCAGGCCCTACATTTCACTCCCTTTCTCCCCTCCACGTAGTCGGTAATGGATTCCATTGCTATCTACATGTAGAGATAAAACAACACTGAGGCCACCGAGTGCAGACACAGTTGGTCTTATCACTTCTCAGAAATCCATGCCCAGCTCTGCTACGTCAAAAGACTGCAAGGCGTCAGCTGTGTGTTAACAGTAGCTGTTGACGATTTAACACAGTGAGAAAGTGGGACAGGTTACATCTGAATGATCACGGCCAGATAGCAAATCCCATGGAATGAGCTGTGACTGCGGCTGGTCGAATCACAGGTTGTTAAGTGAGAGGTCCCTCTCAAGAGGTGTCATGTGCCCATCTGAAATTGAGATGCTATCTTTGAAATTGGTTGTCAGAAATATATGCCCACTTCAAACGGATAAAAATGCAACTAAACAGGCAGGCAATCGAGAGGGGGAAAATCTGAAAAGCTATTTTTAGAGTCAGGTGTGATCTGTAGACGGCTGCCACAAGGGGGGAACAAATGTGAAAAGCATAGGGTGTGAGATTTCTTTTTTTTTTATATTTTCACACCAGTCTTCTCATGCATCCTCATTTTTTGTTCTGCATTAAATGCACTTCTACCATTTCCTATAACATCAATAAATATAAATATATATCAAGTTAAATATTTCTTGTAATTACTAGGAAATTAACAGCCAGCAAATCAAAAAGTTACATTTGAAACAAAACACATTTATTAGCACTTTAACCTGGGTTGTCTCCCCTTATTATAACACACACTGAGATGTGATAAGGGGGTTCCTCTGGGAAAAAATATTTCAGGAGTGAGGCGTAAATGAGCCTGTGTTGCTACCTCCTGCGGCAGACAGTGGCTACTGATTTGGTTTACGCTGAAGGAGTGTAACTGGAGATTGTTGTTGTTTTTGGCAGAGCTATTTTGGAGCTATTCACCAACCATTTTGGGAGGATGTTTGTGCCTGTTACTTCCCTTCAGGGTAATTTGTTGGAGAGTGTAGCATTTGGTCACCTTTTGGTCCTACCTGGGGTATCTTAGGGTCAGTTTGGACAGGGGTACATTTTAGCAGTGGGTTCCCCTTGTGCCTGTCCTAAGTGCAGAGAACTTGGGTAGATCTGTGAGACTGTTGCCAGCTTCCTTGTTGCTTTCTTCACTCCACTGGAGCCCCACTTTGAGCCACTGGCTCAAATTATGTAACAATGAGGGAAGACAAGCCAAGTTAAAGTGCTAATGTTTAATTTGAAATAACCAAAGTTAAATATTTTCACAAAAGATGAGCATGAGTTGTTACTGTCAGCAGCATCAGTAATGTGGTAAACGTATGGATGACTGACAAATGTGTGTTTTGAAGTCTGCAAAATGACCAAAAACCAGGCAATGTGGAGACTTGGGAAAGGGGGAGACATTGAGAGGAGGCCTGGCTTATACAGGTCTGGAAGAGGCCCAAGGACCGGGTTACACTTGAAAAGAACTACATTGTGTGACGTGTTGGAAGGACAAAGTGTTCATAGCTGTTCCAAACTGCCACACTTGAAGGCGGAGTGAAAAGCTGATCCTCAGAGAGACGGACTCTGTCTCTCCTGGAAAGATTTATATATAGTGTTGTGTTTGTACGTACACATCGCAAGTGACTGAGTGAAACTGTTGTGTAAAGAATGAAACAACAGAGCTTGAGAGAGACCAACCACACCTGACCAGCCACAGCGTAAGGGGAGTGTGAATGACAGATTGTCAGTTTTGGAATGATCAGACGCAGTACCCTTAATTCAAATGTTGGAAAGGTGTGGGGGAAGGGGGTTTCAGACGATCCGACAGGCACTTTGATAAAGCATACCGGCAGCTTAAAGGTGCAGTCAGACTGGATACGTCATTTGATTTGACACATCAAAGCAGGAAAAACACAGTTATAACAATAATGATGGCTGTATTCCAATTAGGCGAGTGAGTTCCAGGGTTTGGTATTGCGTGTGCTGGCTCGCTAGAAAGGCTACCTTAATGAAACAGAGCCATTGTTAAAGTTAATGGTTACACCTGTGCATTCCCCCCATGATAAGTCCAGATGTCTACTGGGAAACAGGTGTATTCATGACCAGAAACTAATGTGTCGCCTCACCTAAAATGACATTTATAGAATGTCTAAATTTATGGAAAAGTGGCAAGTTGTTACTCAGCAGAGAAAACATCCTTAAGCAAAATGTATCGGCACTATTTTGTGGCCACACCATAGCCACTCATATCTGAAAAGGTAACACTGAGTAATATAAACACTGTGCAACTGCTAATATCCAACATTTGTAAAGCCAGAGAATTGTCTACCTCTGCTTAAACCATACGCCCCGGTGACAGGAGAAGGGTGTGTGCCAGTGCCCGATTGGGCAAAGAGAAAATTAAAACTCAAATCCCTCACCCTGGCACCTTTGCATGCTGTAATTGATTTCTGGGATTTAGATAAATGACAAAGATACAGCATGCAACCGAGTGGTGGGCTGGAGTCTGGCCGCTGGCTCAGCACTGTCAGCAGGAAGCCAGAGTTCATAGATTGAGATTATTAAAGCTGACTTAAAGAGGAAGAGAGAGGGGCCAGAGTGATGGAGAGCTAGACTTGATAAGCGCATTGTTGTGCAGCTGGCTGCTGAAGATCAGACAGCTGCCTCAAAAGCATAATTTTCGTTAAACAATGGAGAATACAGCTGATGAGGATATTTAAATTTGAATACCATTGTGAAATATACTGACGATCTGGGGAATCGTGATTTCTACATACACACATCATATTGACAAAGATGGCTCTTCTTTAAAACATAAGGGTTAATTTTATATAATATGAACATAATGACAATATTGACTAAATAAGAGTTGTAAAAAAGATCTGCTACGAAATCACTCAAGGCTTCCTATTTACTCAGAGGACTTTCCCACAGTGAGATCAATGTTATTAAAAAGATTTTGCAGCCTTGGAAACAGCACTGCATTTACTTATGATCCGTTTCAGCAGTGTGGATGTAAACACAGATGAGCAGCTCACTACTGAGTCTCCGTTAAATCAAAGACTGTTGACTCTCGGTCATTTGTACTTCAGCATGAAAGCCTGAAATCGCACAGATTAAAAGGTGCACTCTGTCGCATCGGGGAGGTTTTCAATAATTCACCCAAAAACGTTGCTGGGAGCGATTCACCTCTGTGATTAGACCCACTGTAAAAGGAAGGCAGGCACTCTCACTCCACTGTGGTGAAAATCCAGGAAACGTGGCCCCCCATCCTCACAGACCACCGGTCTCATCCTGATGGAGGGCGGTGGGTCGTAAAGGGGGGTGGGGGGTGGAGGGGGGTCCCAGTAATGGCCCTGATGTGAATTATTCAAACAAGCCGTGGAAACACACAGGGATGGACATGCTGCCGTTGGAGAAAGCACTATAGTGGAGTGATTGAGAACAGAGACCCAACAGAACCTAAATTCCCGTGGTGGTCGTAACCGAGGAAGAGACGCAGGGGGAGAGTCAGAGAGATGTGGGGCAGGTGTAAAGACACTGCATATACAGTGTGTGTGTGTGTATCGATATGGACACATGGGGATACAGCAAGAGAAAAGAGAGTGTTATTGAGTAACTGAATGACTTAGAAAGTCTAAGTGGAACACACAGCTGACATACAGAGCATTGATAAATAATGGACAGTCTCCTTCAGGGCTGCGTACCGCTCTATAAATAGTCCCAATGATACCGACGATGGAAGCTTTTCTCTATGACCCTTCGGCCCATTATTACCCATGGGTGAACCCTCTGGGTGGGGTGCATTTGCACGGACATGCTAAGTGACAGACATCAGTGCATGGACTCAAACTGAACTTGGGGTTTGTAACCGAATGACTGCTATGTGTACAGAAGATATGCAGTAAACAGTGTGTTGGGTTCAGTCTGTTCTAGTTTTGACAGGACAGGACAAAGGGCACACCGGCCCTGAAGCCGGACGGTATACCTGTTTATACTGCAGGTACCAGTAAGGTCATGGATGTTATAAAGATAACGGGGTCATCTGAAAAAACAGCTGTGAGAATATAATGTATATATGGTTGTAAATATATCAATATGCATCTGTAATGCAACTTTAATGCTGTCAGATCTTCAGTTTGCACCACAGGATAAAGTTTTATTACATTGCCACTCGTAACCACTACGCTGATTCCCTGTGTGTAAGCATGCGAAACAACCAAATGCTCTGCTGGCTCCATGGATACTGTTCTGTGCTCTGACCTCCCTGTGCCAAGGTACAAACAACATAATGAATTTTTCCCAAAGTGATCAACAGTGCATCACAAAATCAAGTTTGTTTACAGAGCAACGGTGACTTGCAAAGCAGTTGAGGCCTCTTTGGAATCACTTTAAGATCACCCTTAAAATGTTTCCAAGGCGCTAAAGCTGCCTCACCTACACTCTAAAAATGTGAAATTGCCCTTTAATTTTGGTGTAAAACTCATCAGAACTGGGCAGTTTTAGTCATGCTTAGCGGAATGACTCTATGGATGCAAATGTTGGCCTGTTAGTCCATCATTGTGATGCACACTTAAATATCTCACCAACTGCTGCATGGGTGGCAGTGAGAAGACGAACCTTTTGCTGATCCACTTTTCCTCTGGTGCCACCATGAAGTTGACATTTTTTGATTGAAGTGACAGTGTGGAACCAACTGTACAAATGTCAGTCAAAAATGAAAATGACGTATGGTGTTCCTATATTGGTAGATGTGGTATCCTGCTTATCGTGTTAGGCTGTTCATTGAAGGTGAGAGGTGTAAGGAGGAGGTCATTGTGGGGGCAGTGTGTACTCTATGCTGCCTCTGCTAGCCTGAGAGAAAAAAAACCAATGACAAGAGAGCACAAAGAGGCCTTAAAGTCACTTCTCACCAGATGGAAATGAAAGGGCTCTCAACGAGAGAAATTAAATGAGACAGAGGAAGAAAAAAAAAAAACCCTGATGGATCAAACAGACGTGGTGACAGGAACAAAGACAAGAGGAAGCCAAGATGAGAAGCTGGTCAGAGGGGGAGGCTCTATTCTGGTGGTGAAAAGTCTTGATGCACTGTCAACACACTTTGTGACTGACAGTTTGGTGCAGTATAACACAGTGAGAAAGCGCATGACAGCAATATTTCTTTGTTTTGTGTGCAAAGTGAATGAGTCACACTTTTAAAGCAGGACACGAGCTGAGTGTTGTGAGGGATAAATGAATGACATCGACTTGACCAAAATCCTTTGCTAACCACCCAAATGAGCTGACCTTAGACTGAGTCATAAATAGACGACACTGACTGAGGCTGCAAAAAACAGAGTTTGAGTAAATATAATGAAAGTGGTAACTTCATACATGAGTCTTTAATTTTTCCTTTTCTCTGTCGGAGTTTACACACCCTGCTGGGGATCCACTGTTTCTTACCACAATCCCAAAAATGGACTGGAGGCTCTAAAAAGACTCACAGATATGAATGTGAGTTTGAGTGATTGTCTTTTGTCCAATGCATGCTGGGATAGGCTCCAGCTGTAGGAGTTTGAGACAGATAAGTAATGATTATGAGTAGGGATGCACTGTAACAGGGCCAGAACTCACCTTATTAATGGAATAGTTTGACATTTTGGAAAATACAATTATTGGTTGTGTTGCAGAGAGTTAGATAAGATGATCAATACCACTCATGTCTGTACAGTAAGGGCGACCCGATAGCCAATAGGAACATACCACATGGGTGCAGTTTACCTGAGCAGCGAGTCGCTAGTTAGCTTTCCTGGCTGGTCAGACCGTTTACGCAGTGTCATTCCCTTACTCTATTTCCTCCCATTTCTTGTCTCTCTCCACTATCACTATCAAATAAAAGCAAAAAATGGCCAAAAAATGATCTAAAAGACAGTCTTTGTACAGTAAATATGTTTCTGGCACCAGCAGCTGTTAGCTTAGCTTAGCTTAGCTCTGTTCAAAGGTAACAAACCAGCACCACGAAGCAAAGTGGGTATCGACTAAACGTCACAATCCACATTAAACACAGTTTTTCTGTTCCTCTCCGTTCATTTGCACCAGTAAGCAAGCTTACATAAAGCTACCTGCAATACCATTGTCGGTGACCATTTTCTGCACATTTTATTAAAAATAAAACTTGATAAAAAGTCAACAGCTCATTGAAAGTGGACTGACGTAACATAACAGAACCTGAAGTTAAATTTTTTTAAACCTACGTTGTTTGGCAGGCAGGTTTTGGTCTCTGGAAAAAGGCACAAAAATGTGATGGTGTGTCTGTCGTTACGCAGTTGATGCACTATAATAATGCAATTTCATAAACAATAAAATAAAACTTTCACAAGTTTCACAAGTGTTGTGTGTATGAACCACCCCCACTATAGTTAAGTGATCTGTAGCTACAGCCTCACATTTGAGCCCAATAAGTCCAGTGGAGCCCGTCGCTGCTCGCTGATGCCATGTTTATATGCCTCTCGACTGCACTCCTCCTCTCAACGAGAAAGAGAGCATGAAACACAGACTGTTAAAAGCACAGAACAAACGTGGGAGAAATTCATTAGAAATGTTACCAGGGAATGTGACTTCGTGAGATGTCTCTTAAGAAGATTTATCCCACCTTTACAGAGAGCAGCAGGAGAGGCTGAGGGGGAAATTAATTCTAATGAAGGCAGGTCGGCCTCCTGAGCTGATGAGGTTTATTATTACCCTCCTGTTTCTGCGGCTGCCGCTGATGACTGTGGCGACACAGATGAAGATAAAATGGCTACACACATCAATCAACAGAGACACACAGGAGCTTATGGTAGCTGCCAGTTACGTAGAGTTTTAATTTCCATCACAAACAGCAATAAACCCATTCAGGATTAAATGGAATATTATTGCAGAAATACAAACTTTGCTATTGGTATTTGATTAAAGCGCTTTCTCTAAACTGGCATTTGTTGGTGAGGCCCGGATTGATAATTATTGCTTTTAAAGAAATCCACTCATCTTCACAGGCAGATTCAATTTAACTCAGGATAACACATTAAAACTGGACTTGGCATGACAGGCATGCCTCCCTGCTTAAATAATTTCTATCAACTGTTTAAATCATTCCCGCCAGCCTGGTTTCAGGCAATTGAATTGACACACTCTCTGGAAAGCCTCCACTCAACAAATCTGAATCCCTTAAATTGTTGGGGTCGGTGCTGTCTGCCAATCACACCCAGACGGGTTGGGAATAATTTGTGTGAGAATCAGTCTGTTGATTTAACTACATTTCTCTGCAAAACAAGATGAAGAGATTCATTCTCCTCCTCAGGCAAAGTACGTTTGAAGACAAATGTATGAGAGTTCAAACAGTGACTCTTGAAGCTTTGTGTGCTTATAACTGGAGAATATTTAACTTTAAGTAATTAGACCCATGTAGCCTCTCTGAGAGGTCAAAATCCCACAAAAGCAAATGGTAATTTTGCCACAACTTAATGAGAAAATGTTTTCTGGGCTGGGCTCCCTGCAGAGCATGAGTGCAGTTTATAGAAATGCCCTTTCTCTGTTCTTTAAAGCAGTGGTGATGCATCGTGTTGTCTGGAGGAGTCAGACAGTTGCAGCCTAATTGTGTCTGTGCTACAGTCACAGCCCAGCCAACAAAACCAGCTACTTCTTTTAGGAAGCGAACATCCAGCATCAAATCCAGCCCACATGACTGACAGAGGGATACGGTTTATATTTAGCTCATTTTAGACTCATAGCTACATACAGACATTTCTCATCTTAGAATTTGTTGGGGGCTTAAGGCTCTTAGCCAATCAACACTGATCTGGGTCGGAGGTGAGGGAGGACCTCAAACAGAGTCGTCATATTCTGACCCTTCCCTCCAAGCTGCTTTTCCAGCTGTGTGGCTCGGAGCCACAGGAAGCCATTTCAGCTTGGCAGGGCAAGCAGAATCAAAGGCAGAGCGGAGAGGAAACACACACACACACACACACACACACACACACACACACACACACACATCCAGCCTGGACAAGAGAGGGGAGCAGCACTGACCACACACAGGCAACTGCTCCGCTGTGGCCTTAGAGGTGCATTTACAAGCATGTACTGCCAGAATAAGTGAAAATAAGTTTGAAACCTTGGCACCATGTCTGGGTCACTGTCTGAATGTAATGTGTCATTTCAGAACGCAGCCGCCCACATAGTACAACTAAAATCTCCCGGCAGAGGACGGGACAGGAAGAGCACAAGAGGGTCCACGTTGGGATTGTTGTGCTGTTAACGTGTAGGAGGATGAGGACCGGGCTTTTGAACCCCTATCAAGAAGGCAGTCCTGCGTTACTGAGAACATACTGTACAAACCTACTGACTCTGAGCTACTGTACAGTTCTATTACATTAGGACAGATAGTCTTTCTTATATTGTCCGAGTTTAACTCAACTAGGGATGTCAGTGTCACTCGATTTTCGGTTGATTGCCATTAATAAATAAAGTAACTGAGGACTTAGAAGGTGAGGGACATGCCGTTTGATGTACTGTGGTTTAGTTTTCATTGTGGCAGTCCTGAGAGCTAGCTGACTCCCCTGACTGAGCAACATTGTGTAAACCCCACCAGGTTGTTGTCCAACAGGCTCATGCTAATACCAGACCACCAGCTACAGCAGAACAAGCTAACAGCTGCTCCATCACTGCGGGCCAGAAGCTGCGAGTCAGGCAGAGGAGGAGAGCACATTACACTGCTAATGTTGGGGACAAGGAGAGCTTTCAAACACCATCTCAGACAAAAAAACATAAACCTTCAAAGTGAGGGTCCCCCTTCTTTCGGTGTAAATCCAATTAAAAAGGTGGAGGCGAAATGTTTAGGGACTCCCCGGGCGGGTAATGTCGGCTCCACAGTATTTGTGTGCTTCCAAGACAAACAGCTCCCACCCTGATCATGCAGCGACAGTCTATTTCTTTTCTTAAGCAAAACAACAACCGTAAAACTCAAGTCTCAGCTTGGTGTAACCTTTATTATGTTCAGCCATTGTCCAGAGCTATTTAAAGCTACAACCCTTATTGTTGATGCAAGAAAAATGGGGTTAGAATATTATGTGCCACATCTGCCCAGCATGTTCAGTCTCATCTAATTATGTCCTCCAATAACACCTGATTTACAATAATTGACAATCACATTTTCATCTTGTCTGGCCATTTGTGTAATGGCGGCAGAAGGGAGTCAGAGCGCCACAATTTTAAGTGAAGGCATTATTTCGTTGTCATTTAAATTCTGTTTATTTAATTTATCGCTCGCATGCCTAATGTACTTGGACTTCTCAGCGATTACGAGCTGCACACTGTTTGGAACCAGCTATTGATTGCAAGCACGTTCAATAATCCGTCATGGAAATTCCTGACATTTGCTCTGAACATATACGGAATGTTTCTTTACCGTCATGCTCATGTGAACAGCAAAGCCCAGGCACAAAACCTTCACATGCCGTTGTTCTGATGAAGGTAAAGGTGCAATTCAGTCTGCTGGTAATCTCCTGTCCCCCCGTGGAGCCTGGCCTTGTTGCAGAAACAGTGACTTTGCTCAACCAGATTGAACTGTAAATATGAAGCATCCACATTCTACCTTCTCTGCAGCTATTTTTGTCATGTGGAATCAAAGAAGTAATTTCTCTCTCTGTTTCCCCATCTCTCTGGCTGTCACTGCTGCTTACCGTTCCCCCCACCCATTGCCACACTATTGCAGGGAACTCAGTCTCACCTCTTCTTCCTCCGTACTGGGGCTGCACAACAAGTGTCTCTTTCTTCCTGCGACTTACAAAGAGCCACATTCATGGAGCTGAGAGAGAGAGAGAGCGAGAAAGAGAGAGAGAGCGAGAGAGAGAGCGAGAGTGCATGGGCCACACTTGCACTGTGTTTCAGTGACAAACGATCAACAAACCCAGGGAGAATGTACGCTGCAGGAGTCGTGGGGCGCCAACGGTAAATGTTAAAATGTGTGTTGTGTATGTCTGCTTGTGTGTGTGCGCAGGATTGTGAACCGTCACCCTCAGTTACAAATACAAAATACTTCAGCTCCAACTACTCTGACACTCTCTGGTTGCGATTACGTAGCCAGGGGGGGGGGGTTCCCTCTTCCTTACGTTTTCTTTGGCTCTAAGTGCTGACTAACAAACAACACATGCTTAAAAACAATTAGCAAAGGCCCACAGGCTCCTCAATTAGCGGCAGAAGAGGATGGAGCTTGCAGACTCCTTGGCTGTGAGTGGGAACGTGTGTGGACTGGTAAATGGGGGGACCGACGCCTCCCATCAGCCTGCTTGTGACCCTGGATGACTCTGCCAGCACCACCAGAGCTCCAGCCGGGTGGCAGCAGATGAGATCAACAATGAACCAACACGCAAACAAACAATCACAGACCAAAACGTAATGTGACTTAGACACATTTCTTGCCACTGCCCTTCTCCTGCCTTCAGCCAGGCCATTGCTGCCCCTCACAAAGCTCCTTTGTGGGCGAAGCAGTGATAGCACACTGAATACCCCAGCGTTACTGTACATTCTTACAGAGGTACAGTATGTAAGAGCTACCAAAGGGTTGACGCACAAATGAAGGCAAGGAGTGGACGATGATTCATGGGGAGACAGAATTACTGGAATTATTTACCTCCCATTCCTGATACTGAGCAGAGGCCTATCTGTCCACATGCTTCCTCACTGATAAGGCCGAAATCCATGACAACCTTGGTGTCTGCAAAGAGCCCACACTGGCTGATGGCAGAAGGCCTGGACAAACAAGAGATATTCTGCTCTGGACGGAGGCCACAGTGCTGCTCTCCTCTTCACTCCCTCTCACTCACTGCAAGGGGGTATTTATTCATATGCAGAAAATTCTATTACAGCACTTTATTCTTCTTCTGAAATTATCCCTAATTAAACATGTCAGGGGTTTTCACAGTCCTATAAAATGTCACAAAGACTAACAAGGCAATGGAGTAATCATAGACTGTACAAGGAGGCTAATACTGCGGTTGAATTTCTCATACAACGCCGTACCTCCTGCAACTAAAACCTACAGCATCTGTTGACTGACTAAGAAAGATACAGCATGTTGCATCAATGCACTTATGATGCATTGATGACATACTTTGCAAATGTAACACTGTGTTAGTCATGTCATCCCAGCTGCTTGGATCTGCAATCTCATTCCTTTGGTTACTACCCAAAACACCTTTCTCTCCAGATAAAGTAGTCAGATTGTATGGTGTCATTCTTGGAGGTACCAGTCATCATCATTACACTCAGCTAATTGCACATAGATCTAGTGCACATCAGAGGTTACAGTTTGATGAAGCCAAAATACTAAAGTTCATGGCAATCCAGCCAAAGGTATTTGACACATTTCACCAAAAACCTAAAAGTCCAACCTCACGGTCCAGCTGAACAAAAAGTTAGGGGATCACTTAAATCAGTAGGGTTCATCCTCTGGGGACCATGAATGAACCAGCCATCTGCAGAGCCATACCGCTAGCAGGGCTGAAAAACTTTGAACCCTTTGACTTTCCCAGTATGCATTGCAGGTATTACTGTTAATGATTCTTGTTTCTGGCATTACCTCTTGCTTTTATTGTTGCAAGTCTCTAAAGAGCTATTAAAGTTTGTGATTTTGACAATTGCATTCCGACAACTGCAATTATCAATAGCGGACCCGTCTACAGGCCATAAATATAGATTGTGTTCGAGTGCACAGCAGACTTTGGACATGAATTGTCAACTGTAGGCAGCGGACCGAAAGTGGCATTTGGACTAGATACATGTCGTCAACAAGACGATACTGCTTGCATAGTAGACAATCAAGTTGCCATGGATACAGGACTCACAGTACCTGTTTAGTTCACACCAGACTACTGGGCAATTTCACCCTATACAACTCTGGTTTGTGTCTGACACTCTCCCTCTAAAATCCCACCAGCCTTGCCTCCATCCTGCCTCCACTGTTATTTGTTATGAAACAAATGGCCATGTCTTGTGTCTTAGAATTTGAGCTGCCCAACGTTCATTGGCACTCGCTGATGTCATCTGTCCTTTTGTGTTCACTGCAGCTTGTATTGGCTTGATCAGTTACTGGCCGCTGGACATCAAACATGTTTACAACGTTGGCTTTCATCCATTCAGGGACAGGATTTGGTTCAGACAAGTTGAAATTCATTGTCTCTATTTCCCATTGGAAAGAAGGCTATATGTTGAGAGAAAGGAGACCCATGCTCCTTCAATCAAATGAATAATGATGCTGAAACCAGCATATAGCGGGATCCACTATATCAACATTTAAAAAAAAGGTTGACATCCTCTACACCTCACCAGCTTCTTGGGTGTTAACAAGGTGCAGCAACATTTTTCCCGGGCTGCTGCATACTCATGACAGACCTTATCAGCAGCTCTCCTGTCATGTCCTCTGCGAAGCCATGTCCACTCAGAGACACAGACCAGACGCCCCCCTACCCTCAAAACCTCACCCCATCGTTCACTCTCATCCTGAAATAAAGGGCAACTCAGCTCACGAGGAGATGGAAGCCTTTGTGTGATATGTGAGTATCCTATATGAACAACAGAAACATAAGAAACTTGGGGGAGTGCTGATCAGGGATGAAAGTGAACTGTGGTCCATACTTTCTGTTAGTCACACACAAAGATTTCAATCACTATCTCTTAATTTCATTCTCTTGCCTTGACTACTTGTCAAAAAAGGAATATAAAGTTGATATTTTTCTGAAAGGAAGAGAAGGTTGCATGTCGGTCATACCAATTTCATAAAAAGGGATGTTGTATCTTAAATTATCCAACATATAGTCTTGGGAGACTTCCTGATCTCGATATTTCTCGATCCCACAATGATGAAACGATAGAATAAATCATTGAGTCAACGCCTCAGGAAACAAAGTGTGCTGAGTTTGAGTAGATTTATTTGCAATGACTCACCAACAGCAAGTGCACATCTCATAAATTATGCCACTGGTGATCACCCTGATAAAATGACAAAAAAGATAGATGTCCATTTCAAAAGGTAAAGACATGTATTTAATAATACATGAAATGTCTGCCTTAATGGCTCACAGTAGAGCAGTTCAAAGTTCCATTGAAGGAGTATCGGGATGCGTCGCGCCTGCAGACCTACCTGGAGGAGGAGGCGTGCTGAGAGAAAATCAAACACCAAATCACAGCACTTGTACCCTCCTTGTCCACAGGCAATGCATTAGACACAGAGCAAGGTTGCACAGCTTAGACTGTCACACTGCTGTCGGTGGCTTGAAAACTGCACTGCAGAACAAATTTTCAGACCTGGAAGTAACGTCTGGAGAGTTAACTGTGATGATGCTATGGATTTATCAAAAATAAACTCTGGACATCCTTATCAGTGAGGTTAGACTTGCCAGCTTGAGGATAAGCAACACAAACATGGACATTAGTGATATGAACCACTGGAGGAAAAACATCTGAAAACCTTTGCCAGTGTGTACTGTGCATGTTGAATGTTACAACAACTATCTTTAGCTACAGTGCTGCATGCAGAGCATATTGTCTTGGTTCATGCGAGGACATCTGGCCTTGTGAATATGCCATCTGTAAATTCATGGACAAAGACCAAATGCAGAAAGAACAGAATCCATTTAGAAAGCTTCATATGACAACAGCAAGAAAAAGTGATGAAATGCATTGGTCTGAGACATTAACCTGTTTAATTTCACGTGCGTCTTGAATGCGAGTTAACATTCATAACATGATGATCCATTACATGTCATGTAATCACATGAACTAACAATGGCTGTGCTATATATCAAGCCACAGGAGTTCTGCATACATAATGCATTGATTAATGTATTTAATCATAATGAGTCATGTATTAGTTATGCACCAATTAAGCCTGCAGTTAGAAGCTTTATCATAAACGTTACTATAAGCGGGCTGCATGACACCGGGAGCTTTTCTTGGCGAGAAGCTGAATTATCACGTCAACTGCTGCTACATGAACCAACAGTCTGTTTGATTCTTACCTTTCCAATAGTCTTGTTGTTGTTATTGTGGGAGGCCAGATTGACGTCTTCGTGGACACGGTCCAGCAGCCATAGGAGGAACTCCAGGGCGTCGTGTTGGGAATTACCACGAAACTGTGATCCATACTTGGACACTATAGTCTGGAGAGGGGAAAAAAGAACACTTAATGAAAGTTTCTACATATAGTTTGGTTGATTATATGTATTTGACTTTGTAAGCAAGGAAGATTGTGACGCAGTCACTTCTGAAACCTTCTGAAACCCATGAATATATTTATCCCATCCACATAATCCCATATTTGACTTCGCTGAAAAACAAAAACAGTGGTGGTTAAATTGGCTTTTATAATCTGACAGCTTGTTAGCATTAAAGTTGTAGTGGCTACCTGGAGAAGCCAAATACAATTGCCTTGCTAAGATATACTTTCTAAAGTATTCTCTCGCAAGAAGAGTGAATCTCAAGCACTACTTGTTTATTGGCTTTGACAGCTCGGGTGTGTTCGCTGGGCGGCTCTAGTCCAGCCGTCTCCACAGAACGCTGATCAGAGGAATCCTAGATTTGCAAGTTTGCACTAACACTCTTCACGCTTCCCTTCGTCTCCACCTGGCCCATGCATTGCCTGATGCATAGTCATTTCAGATTTGGGATTTGCATAATATGCCTTTGTCTAAGGCTTAAAAAAAAGAAAAAAGCATGCTTCTTAATAAAAGTTTTACTGTCTAAATGCATTGCATTGCCCCGTTTTCTTCTCAAGAAACCACATTTGAAAGAAAAAAGCTGTGTGAATAACATTCTTCTTAAAAGTAGGTTGAGGACTACTTCAGCTCACACACAGTATAATGTGACTTCAGATGTGAATGGCACCCGAGTCAATTAGGCAGGAATTAGCTGCATGAACCGCAGCTGGCAGCCCAGAGAAGCAAAGGCAGTGATGAGAGATTATAGCAGAGGGAACAGCAGACTGTAATCATTGCTTCATAATCCACTAAAGTGTGATATGCCTCTTATAGCTATTATACCATAGCATGATGTGGGATGTCTGATGATGAAGTTAGAGGCCTGTCACTGAAGAGCTGCTAGTTCAGTTCTCAAACAAGGTGGGCAGAGATGCTGAATTAAAACACACTCTGCACTGATGTGTCCTGGAGCAAAGCATGGAGCCGAATATTTCCCCAGTGTGAATGTGAAAACAAGATTAAAAAACACAAAAGTGTACTCAAGTCAACTTTTCTTTCAAAACATTAAGAAAAAAAAGAGAGCCATCAAGGTATGACCAGAGTAACAACAGCCAGTTGTGCATCTTCAAAGTAGTTACTCACATGTGCAAAAAGTGAACAGAAAAGTTCATAAACAGAGAAAACACCTGCTGGTGGAGTCTTGGCAGAGCAACACGGTGCCCTAATCTTCTGATCTTATCTTGAGAGTGACAGTGAAGCTTCCTTTGCCTCATAGCTCTCACGTTCAGAAAGCGATGAGTGTTGTCCTCCTACACAGGATCCTTACAATCATTTTAAGATAAGTTGGTTACCAAAAATATGAAGGGTTAACAAATATAGAGCTGCTGTTTAAGCCAGTGCTACTGGACAGCTGTGCGCCTTTGTTGAGCAACATTTTTAATTCAGAGCACGTGTACTAAGAGACACTTTTTTAAACTGCATGCTTTTTGTTTTGCTCTTACAGACGACACACCTCTGATTCTGGGAAGTCTTAGGTTTGCTCTGAATATTAGAATAAGATATTTACATTCTGTATTCTACATCCGCTGTAGCTGTAAAGTGACCAAACTATAATATTTGACATTACAACAAACATTTCTATATCAGACTGACTGGATTACTGTCAATACAATACAGCAGATCCTGCTTTTGCAGAGACACTCTGACATTCACCATGAGGACTGTGAACACGTAGCACCCTAAAGCTGTTGTGCAGCAAAGTAATAACAGTAATTACAATCCGCCTTTTGAAGGTGGCAATTGTCTCAATCATATAATTGTTTTTTTTTATTGCTCTCTGCGGCCAGTTTTGTAATGTGTGTAATCATCTAAAAAACAAAGACAAAGTAAGAAAACACTGCCATCATTTAGCCAGTGTTTAATATTTCAACCATTTATCCATTACTTTTAGCTAATTATTGCAACTGTTCATCCAGTTTGCGAGCCTCGTCACACCAACCGCGACGGACAAGAAGAGGCTGAGGCGACGTTGCGATGATTTGTTGGCTTTTTTCTTCTCGCTCTTCTAAATGACACACCTCTTATGTTTGCTCTGATTTTTTACAGTAAGATATGTACGAACAAGAAGTGGCCGAGGCGATTTGTCGGCTTACGGCGCGTCTTCTCCTGGTGCTCAACTGTTACAGTGCCGCTGACTCAATTATGTGAATATATCTTTTGATCAAATCACAATTTCAGTTTTTCGCAAATCACTTGAGCCACTCCACAATCTTTCCACGTACCCTGCGGCTACATGTGGCCCTGGTTGGGAGTCACTGCTCTACTGTACATCTTCCTGACTTACTGCAGCCTGCAACATAGATAATCATTAAAGATCAACATGGAGACAGCAAACATTGACACATACCTGTGAGCAAGGCCCACGTCACAACATATATTTAGCTTCAGTAGACGCTGTGGGGAGGATGACATTCCTGTTCAGTCATCAAGCCTGCTCGCGCTAACCCCCCTCTTTCTCAGGCCTCTCGTGTTATTGGAACTGATAAACTCGCAATGTAATGTAAAATATCTTTAGTGAACATTTATAAAAGCTGCCTCCCACCCCTCTCGCCCTGCAGCCCAGGTGGTGGTGGAATGCGGCAGTGCGCCGGGTATTCGGCAGGACTTTGTTGTTTTGTTTGCTTCTCCTGACTGGGACTCTGCAGCCAACTGGCCCGCGGGGAGGCCAGTGCTGATTCATTAACTTTGAAGAACGTCTGATGATGAAACGAAGATGATTCTACATTTTGTTTAAAATGGAAAGTGCAGCACAGTGTACATCCCGTCGAAAGGGTAATTGGCAAAAGCAGAGATACCTTTCAACACTTGCCCTTTTATCATTTTTTTGTATTAATCTCCCTGTGATGTGAAGATGGGTACCACAGGCAGCCCTTTCAATCTGGCTGCTTTAGCTGAACATTTCCAATGCCAAATGACAAAAACACCTGCAGCAATTGATAATCAACTTACAAAAACAATAGATTCATTGAGCATTTACATAAAGACCATTCCTTTTTGGGAGGATTGTTCACAAGTGGTGTGTGCTGTCCGGAGTGCTTCTCGGACACAAGCCTTGGAGCTATCTGATTATTTTATAATGCCTCCCTCCAGGCAGCTGTGGTATTACTCAACAGGCAATTTCAGGAGGCCTAAGCTGCATGAACTCTGGACCTCCACAGCAATGTGTGTGTGTGTGTGTTAACACAGGAAACATCTCATCACATACAAGGGGGAGTGTTTAGGGGTTTTCCTTTCATCTTGGCAAGATGTTTCCACGCTGTTCCCTCCGACTGTTGTCCTAAAATATCTGATATCCGAGTCGCAGGAGATAAGAGGGGAATGACAGTGTGGAATTTAGGAATTATTGACGGTAAGGGTTCGGGTTGTCAGGGGAGTTGGAGTTGTTGAGAGAGCAAAAGAGAACGAAAGAAATCAGTGTTGATTCTGACTTCATATGCAGCAGAAACCAGACACTTACTGTAGTTGGCTCTCAGGTCAACCTTTGTCTTCCTCATTACAATATATTCAAGTGTGAGGACAGACGTGAACGTGTCTATACAGTAGGGGTCAAGATATTCCAGTAGCCATACTTATACCCTTTTCTTACAGCGCAATTAGCATTTCTGAGAATAGACCCATTGTTGAGTTTCTTTGTTCGCTGCTACATATTCTCTACTTCTTGCCTTGAACTAT
>JAVQJF010010595.1:0-13051 GCA_036023855.1 Gadopsis marmoratus | reverse complement strand
GTGTGTGTGTGTGTGTGTGTGTGTGTGTGTGTGTGTGTGTGTGTGTGTGTGTGTGTGTGTGTGTGTGTGTGTGTGTGTGTGTGTGTGTGTGCAACCTGTGAGGGTATATATGAGGCCGCTTCCTGAACTGACAGGCACATTAAAAAGCGAAAGTCAAAGAGCGAAACAACTGCACATGGTGAACGAGACTGACGGGAAATTAGCGCAGAAACACCTCAGGTAACAAACTGGAGAAAACAGCATCGAACTACTTAAGTAATTATTACAATAAAAAAAAAAAATCCTTTTTCCCTTTAAGCGCACGCTGCTAACGAGTTGTTCTCTGTGCGCACGGCAGCATGAGCCAGTGGAAGCAGATTCAGCAGCTGGAGATCAGACTCCTGGAACATGTGGACTATCTGTATGACGATAACTTCCCCATGGACATCCGACAGGGTCTGGCCAGCTGGATCGAGTCTCAGGATTGGTGAGTCCTGCTGTGAGTGTTTGAGGTTGTCCTGCCTTTTCCTCTTCGTTTTATGCAAACTTTAAAGCTTAAAATATCAACTTATCCAAATTACAAAATAAGAGCCAATATTTCTGGCTTATCTCTGGTGTTTTAGAGTGGAAGCAGATAGCTCAGAGACAAATCTCTCAAAACATACACAAAAACCCACTGAGGGTTAGTGAGAAAATATGTTTTGTGCACTTTGGGTGAAATTACCCATTAAATTACTGTGGGGCTGCCATACATACAATCACTGTGAATGAATATGTAATTGTTTTTTAGCTTTGATTTTATTTAGACTTAAATTGATGGTGTGTTTTCATTTAATGCTACATTTGTCAGAATCTTTATATTAACAAATAATCGAATGATTGTTATGTGAAAGGGGTCACTCATAGAGATGAACCCACAGAGAAATCCCACCCAACTGTCTGCAGTTCCCCTCAGCTCGGTGGAGCGTTTAAGTGTCTATCAGCTCACTGTTGTGGTTGTAGCTCACATCTTCACAGTCATCAGTTGCTAGTCTCAGTGAAGGAAAAACAGTGGTAAACCCACTATAGTTATATTTATCAACTAGCTGGTGAGCATAGTGGGTAATTTAGCAGCTAAAGAGCAGGAAATTTCCCTCAGTAGTTGGTGGAGACCAAAGCAGAGCTAAAAGAGAGTGAATAAGAGTTACATTAATTAGGTGGCCAGAAACATGCCTAGGTTGACATGAATGCTAATGTTGCTGGGTGTGTAAACAGGGAATTCCCAATAAAGATGGCATGGGTTTATAAGGTGATAATAGGATGATGACAAGTGAAAAAAAAACAAACATTGAATGCAGCTTTAAATATGTCTTAGTTTTTCCTGTAGTTTCCAAATTGGTAAATGCATCTCCACATGTTCAGAGGCTTGTAGATGCTGAAAATGTCAGGCATGTCAGTTACTTTTTAGCAGCCATATGCAGTTACTAGTATGCAGAATGAAGTGTTAGGACACACACACAGAATTACCTTATTGGGGGTGTCTTTTTTTTTTACGAGCATCTTGAATCCCCTAAACAGCCCACGCTGTCTGTTTTTCAGGGATACAGCAGCTAACGATGACTCAATGGCGGCGGTGCTGTTCTCCAACCTGCTGTCCCAGTTGGAGAGGGTGCGCTCACAGGAGCTCAACTTCCTACAAAGACACAACATGAAAATCATACAACAGCAGCTACAGGTGTGTCTCCTCCCTTTCATGCCGTCATGGAATTAATCAACGGTGGAATAACAATACATTCATCATTTGCAACAGTCAAATTTAAAACATCTGTAATAAGAAGAAGTTGTTTAGTGGTCTATGGTGTGTGTGTGATGGCAGTGAAAGGGAAGTAAGAAATAATGGCTGTACTTTCAATTTGGGCACTTTGTATCTAAGTTGAACTGGTTAACTTTTTTTGTTTGTTGTGTTTCTGTGTCACCTGAGAGAGGCAGCTTCTGTTTTTACTATTCAGTGTCTCAAATGTCAAATGACGAGAGTAAAGGCCTGTAAGTACTCATTTGACCTTTTGGAGTTTTACACAAAATTACAGACAGTATTGTTGCTTTAAAATACTTGTACTAGTGAGCGGTAAAAACATTTCTCTTGTCATTCTCTTTCACATGTCGTTCAGTTCTGGAGGAGTGTAGGGTTTGGTCCAGGAGCTGCACAGGATGTCTGGTTGAAGTTTCCTGTGTGTCTGAATGTGTGTGTCAGAGTCAACACTTCATAGAGGAAGCAGTTACTCCTGTGTGGTAGTCAAGGGTGTTTGTGGGTTGTTGTTGTTGTTGTGATCTCTCTTCCATCTGTTTTGTTTTATGACCCACATTCAAGCAGAATCTTCCTGAGGAAAACCCCTCTGGTACACACTAAGTAATGCGTTTGACATTTTTGTTTGATCTGATCTACATCAGAAATTCAAGATAAATTCAAGCACACTGCTGGTTTGGCAGACAAGTGGTATCTATGCACCACAGCATTATAAGAGATAAGCACCGAAGAATACATTTCTGCTCAATAATGCAGGTCAACCCAAATGGGAAGTGAGCTCACCATTGTTAGCTTTCAAACGCTGGAAACACTAGACCAAACTAATCTGCTGCTCGCCAATGCAAAGTGGTGTCGTTGTTGAGTGAAAGTGTGTGTAGGTGTGTGTTGATGCATCCTCAGTCATCATCCCGGCAATGATGCTGATGCATGAAAACTTAGTCACACCTGGAGGCGAGAGAAAAAGTTTCCTCTTGCCACAGCAGAGCTTTTCGTAATTTTGTGGGCTTTTCAATGGTCCGATGAGCACAACACTGCCGCCTTCTTTGTGTAAACCTCTCGCAGAACATGAGCATCGTGTGGAGCTGTGGAGCAGGAGTGTGGCTGAGGGAAAGTTTGCGGCTGCTCTATATGTTAGATATATATATGTTAGTACTGAATGAACATAAAGCATGGCTAAAGTCAATTATTTCCAAAACAAATCCTGTACTGTAAGCATAATATAACCTTTTACATAAGCCACATAGAACTTTTTTATGTATACAGCAATGAACACGGTATTCCTGATGTATGAAGCAGAACCAGTTTTCTGAAAAACTGAGCAAAGAGTTTAAAACACGTTGGTATTTTACTAGACAGGAGATGAAAAGATGCTGTGGTTGCATTATGGGAAATGTAGGATCCAGTGTTCAATGTCTCTTTTGTTTAAATTTTAACCATTCTTTTAAAAATGTGTCTCATGTAATGGAATTGTATGAATGTATGGAAGTGCAGCAACAATACATTGCTGGTGTAATCCCTCTAAAGCAATCTACTCCATTAAAAAAATATTTTATTAAACAATGAGCCTCAAGCACGGATTCTTTTCAAAGAATTTAGTCCTTCAAATTGTGTTGGTTATGAGTCTGACAGTTGGCTATAATCATTCTTCAGGGTGGGACACTTGTTTAAAATAGTACAAACACAAAATCAACAACATAATATCATATTTATTCTCCTGTGTGTGAGATGCGCCAAAGGCAAAAATAAGCTGTAATTCATTCTAGGAATGAGCTCTATTACTTTAAAAAGCAATCTTCCTTAAATTCAAGTAGCTGCATAGTACTTAATCATTATGTTTAGTCAATGTTCTCAGATTCAAATAAACGTTATCCTTGCAGGCTATAACGCCCTTGGAAAAAACTGGTTATACTCCAGTAATTTGTGCACACCTTTGGCCACATGCCTCCTATGTACACTTTCATTATGATCGAAGTGTCGTGCTTTTATTTCTTGCCAGAGTCAAGTTGAACTTCATTCCTATGCTGATTAAATACGTTAAAGTACTTCCAGTAAAAAGCCTCACGTCTCTGCCAAAACCTGTGTTGAAAAATGTCTGTGAAAACTATTTCCTTGTTATATGAGGGGCTTGGTTTGTCTGGACGGGAAGGTCAAAACACAAATTGTGGAAACTAAACCAAACACTTAAACCCAACTATGCTGTAGATTATTTTATGGCTTTTATAAATAAAAAAAAAAGATGCCTGTGGGTGTTTTTGTAACCTAGAATATTCTGTGTGTGTGTGTGTGTGTGTGTGTGGTCCAACAGGTGAAATACGCGTCCAACCCTGCTGTTATGGCCAGGGTTATCTCCACCTGCCTCCGGGAAGAGCGCCGTATCCTCTCCAGTGCCTGCATGCAGGAACAGGTTTGTCACATTGTCTCCCTCAGAGGGAAAGTCCCTCTGGTTCCTTAATAACAGCTCCTGCTGGTAAACCAGGGCTGTTACCAGGACACAGCACTTTATAATGTACACCCTCCACATCCCCAACCACATCACTTTATTCCCAAGGAACAATGTGGAATGACGATTTTTTTCATCCATAAGTGCTGCCAGACCCATAAACAAGATAACAGTTTTATTGTAGTACAGTTCTAGGGAGGCTGCTGCAAGGATGCTGCAAAACAAAAACTCGATATGTTTTATTGGGAAACATCAGATTAACGGTCTGCGTTTGATCTGCATCTTTCAAAAACACAGCCAGGCAATTAATAGAAAAAGAAAAAGGTGTCAAAAATTAATACTTGCCAACAGGGTCCATTGGAGAAATCTTTGCAGAATTCTGTCGCCTTTGAGAGGCAGAAGAACATGGACAGCAGAGTTGGGATCATCAGGAGTAGTGTGCAGGTAGCGGAAACATGCAGACGTGTCAAGACAAACACATTACTACATTTCATCCTGTCCTGCTCTTCCTTTAAAATGAACTGTCTGTCTGTCTAGTTGATGGACCAGGCTGTGAAATACATCGAGGACATGCAGGATGACTTTGATTTCCGCTACAAGACCCTACAGTCTCGAGGTGAGCCCTGTTATAATTATTAGGTGTACTTGTGTGTTATGTGCACACAAGTACACCTACTAATTTAAAACAATGTTATTTCTTACTACTGTGAAAAAACCTGCACTGCCTTCAACCCTCTAAACCATGTTTTTCTGGTTGTGTATGTGGCTTTGTGCATGTTTGTGTGTCAGAATTGACAGACAGGAACTCTGAGACGATGAAACAGGAAGTAACAAGACTACAGGAAATGCTTAACAGACTCGACTTTAAAAGGAAGGTATGCATTTGTATCAACGTGCAAAGCCCTGACATGTGAGACAAGGGAATCTTAACCAAAAATGTGACACTGATGCCAACACCTCATTAGTGTACACTTGTATCATTGTATAATTTACATTTCATAAACCACCACAGCTGCTTTTCCTACCATTGTTAGGAGATCCTGTCAAAGATGGACGTTGTGATCAAGGAGATTGATGACCTGATGACCTCTCAGCTCAACCCTGAGCTGCAGGACTGGAAGCGCAGGCAGCAGATCGCCGCCATCGGTGGTCCGTTGCTCACTGGCCTGGACCAGCTGCAGAGTTGGTAATGGGCTAAATGTTTACTGAAATCATTACTCTCATGCTAATGTTTACTTTAGTAAAGATATACAATTAAACATGCATAATAGGTAACATAGAGACATGCAAATAAAGTATAGGCAAAATATGTAGATGTAGCTTTATAGGAATATTTAAGGGAGGCTCCAGTGATTTAGTGTTGCACTTTTATCAAGTTAGAGGACCCACAATAGACAGATTAAAAAAGAGAATGGTCAAAATCAAAGCAGCAGAGGCCGAGATATTTGGAACTCAATTTCTTGTGTTGGTCATGCTCCAAACACACTGGATCCTACATTTCCCATGATGCAACAAATAGCATGTTTTCATCAGACCTACCCTGCCTGGTAAATGCCCACATCTTTCTAACTCCACACCTTCAGTTTGTTATGTAGGCTTCCTGTTATAAATTAGCAGTTGCATTAGTATAAAAGCACAGTCACTTGTGCCCACTGGGGATATGTTTTTAGCTCTAGGGATGACAGTGTTGGCCTGTCAGTTTGCCCAGCTCTTTGGTCCAGACTGAAATATCAAAAAAAATGTTGGATGGATTGCCATTCAATTCTGTAAAAATATCCATGGTGTATATTCCATCTTCTGGGGTATCATGCCCGGCAGATGAATCCTACTGACTTTGGTGATCCCATGGCTTTTTATGTAGTGCAAACATCAGGCTGATTTTTGTGGGTCTAAGTGAAATGTCCACAACTATTGCATCGGTTACTATTAAATTTGGTCCCCCTTGAGATAAATTGTTGTAACTTTGGTGATCCCTTAACCTTTTACTGAATTCACTTAATTTGAACCTACATTTTTTAATCCAGCACCATCATCAGGTAAAAATGTAGTTTGTCCAATACTTTGATGTATGACCAAATCCTGGACTGTACTTTGTGTTTAGTGTTAATTAGCAAATGTTAGCATGCTAACACGCTAAACGAAGGTGAAAATGGCAAACATTACACCTGCTAAACAGTATGTTAGCACGATCATTGTGAAAATGTTAGCATGCCGATGCACAGTACAGCCTCACTCCTAGAGCTCCTAGCATGGCTAGTAAAGCCTTTTCGCCAGTGTTGAGAGCTGGAATCATTGTTTCAACTGGTTCGTCTAATTGTGCACTGGGAAGCACATGAATAGGCATCCATTTTCTAAGAATTTTATTTAGCACGTCTAAATACTAAAACAGTGGGGCCATTTAACCACAGCCAGTTACTTGTGATCCTAATACATTTTTGGCTTGAAAGTGGGGTCAATGTTTGCTGTTTCCAGAGTGATTTCTCATCAACAATGGATAAATGTATGTCATGTATATGAAATAAGTATGAAACCTCTCTCCCCTTCTTCTCTCATCCTTCCCCCTTCATTCCCCTCTCACCTGTCTCCTCTCAGGTTTACTCTGACAGCCCAGAGTCTCTTCCAGATCAAGCGTCAGCTGGACAAACTGGGGGAGCTGGTCGTGAAGGTCACCTACGAAAGTGACCCAATCCCCCTGCAAAAACCCCAGATGGAGGAGCGAGTCAAATACCTCGTCTATCACCTCATCAAGAGGTACTGAACACCACACAATGCAACACAAGACACAACCAATAGTATGTACGTGACATAATGCAGGTGTACCTACACCATTTTTTAATAATGAGGTGCTTTGTTCATGACTACTGTACTCTGATATAGAACACTTATATTTTACATTTTTGTGATGTTTCTTTAGGTTCTTTAGAAAATAAATGAAAATAACAGCTCCTGGGGGAAGTCAGCAACTTCTTACAGTGTATCAGTGACTAGGCATGAGGGTTTTGTGGAAGTTAAAAAAGTGTAACTCTTGAGTTCTATTCATTAGTGATTATTAATAATTAATAATTGAAACACTCACTTAAGACAACTAATAATCCTATTATTGACTGTTATTGAGTGGTACCAAAATGTCTTTTAATTATCTTATTTCCTTGCATTGTTACTATAGGCAATTAATGACACATAAGTGAGTCTTATTTTGAAATCAGTTTTCAAGTTTTCTTTTACTGTTTAGGTCTTTGAACACGGGCAGATTGTATGTGGAACACTGTATATATATATATATATATATCTTCCTCCTGTACTTGCAGCACTGATAACACATTACACAACATATTGTAAGGTGCTAACACAGGATAATACAGGACAATCATAAAATAAGTTCAATACAAACATTGCATTCTCATAGAGAATAATGATTAATCCAAATATCTCACAACAAAATAGTTCACATTAACCATGAAGGCTATAAACCTTTAAACATGCAGGTAATCTACCATCTCAAATTAACATTCAGTAAATGTAAGTAAGCTATCACATTTTCTCCCGCTAGCATATTAGCTGTAGCTGGCGTGTTAGCATATTCTAGAAACAACCATAATGTAGCATACCTCATTGGCCACGTTAATTCAAGGGGAGTAAGAAAAAAGGAAACTTCAAGCTTTGCAACTCTTCACTTGACTAATTCTTCATACAATTGGTACAACAATGTGAAATTGGAACATTATCCTCCATCAAACCTTGCAGGCTCTTGGCCTTTCATGTTAAGCAATCGAGTGGAACTAATTATAACGACCGTACTACATCGTAACATGGAAAGTGTTGCTGGGGCGAGGGACGTGTGGGTAACCCTGCTTAGCCTGTTGCCTCTGCGACCCGGCCCCAGATAAGCGGAGGAAGATGGATGGATGGATACATCGTAACACCAGAACAATATTAAACAAGTTCTTTTAAACACATGCTCTTATATAGAGCCTGGTTCTGCCTGAGGTTTCTGCCTGTTAAAAGGCAGTTTTTCCTTGCCACTGTCGCCTAGCGCTTGCTCATGGTGGAATTGTTGGGTCTGTACATATAGAGTTGGCTTGGACTCTATATTAACAAGTGCTATGAGATAACTCTGTTATGATATAGCGCTATATAAATAAAATTGAATTGAATTGAACTGAATTTGAAATCTGTATTAGAAATGGTCTACCAGTGTTCGAGTATATTCAAATGCTTCATATCTCTGAAATCTGTACAGCCTAAGCTAAAAGCATTTGTAAGTCAATAAACCTCAATGACTAAATTATGAATAAATTATTGAAACTGTATCATAAATTTTAACAGTGCCATGCACATTGTCACCAGGTTTTGCACTAACGTAATGATGTCATCAATTTGCAACATGAGCATACAGCATGATGCCATGAAAGACATATGTCTTAGCTTTCAGCTGCAAACAGAATGAATGCTCAGACTATTACAGTTTTGGATTGTGCAAACAACGACCTCCCCTGGCCAGTTTAGGAGGTCAGTTGTCAGAGAGTTAAAGGTAATTTCCTAAAGCAGCTGGCCACTGCACTGGCATCTGTGAGGCTGATTATTGGGGGCCTTTAACATTTTAAGACTAGCCTTGAATATTTTTTCTTCTGCAAAAGAAGATGGGGATGGGGGAGAGTACAGTAAGCGACAGTTATGACGGACGTGTAGACAGAGAGAAGTTGAGATTTGCAAATTAATGTAGCAGAGTGTACTTGGAGCATTGGAGGGAGGTGGCGTAATGTAGTATTGCACATAACAAGACGCATGCTAGCAGTAAAGGTACTTTCCCTTCTTTGGTTGCTCCTCACGTGACCCAGAAATTGTTCCAGTCCACGATCAAGAAGGACTTTCCAATTCCTTTTTTTCTGTTGGGAGGATCAGGGAGCGAGGAAGCCGCCCGGAGGAGGCTTGTGCAAAAATACACCAGACAATCTTTCGTGGAAGTCTTTTACCGGATAGACACACCCCTTTATTGGCAATCTGTCAGTGATTTGATGCTGCAGCTGATTGTGATTGGACTGAAGGATACTACATCACAACATCACTGCAGTTTTAGTTTTTTACAAATAACATAACCAACTCAAGTGTATTACTTCCAGTATTTAGATGTCATTAGTGTTCTGCGTCATCATCCAGCTAACTATTGGATTTGTTTTAACTGTAGGCCTGATTAACAAAAGATCCATAAACTATGTGCTTCATTCATTAGAAATTTGTTTCTCTTCAGTGTCATTTTTCCTTTTAATCTCTGTCATGGATTCTGTTACAGTCAGGGAGAGAGTCTGCTGTCATTAAGTAATAAACAATTTTAATTGTCTATTTCCATTCAGACACATGTGAGGCTAGAAATCTCTGTGATGAATTCACATAATTTCCACTATCCTTAATAAATAACTTCTACAAATTAAAAGACATTCTAATCATAACCTGGATTATTAAGTAATGTATTTACAAAGAGATTATCAACAAATGTAGACTCAAATAATTATTACATAAATAAAAAAACTGTTACACTTGCATTCAGTGTGTCATGTCAAATCAAATCAAACTAGACCCTGAGGTTGTTTATTAGTCAAATGTGAGATACACACAAACACACATGAAGGGAGCAGCAATGCACAAACATGCACACACATGCACATGCAGTCGCATCCCATGATGAAACTTGTCCACTGCCTTTAACCCATCTGCAACCCTTCCTCCCAGAACAGCTGGAGCAGTGGTCAGCCTTCTATTCAGCGACCGAGGACCAAATCCAAGTGCTCGTGCCCTGTCTTGGTCAGGGACAGGTGCAGGAGAGCAATCTGTACTTCTTGAATGTTTTTTTTGTATTGGGTTATATTTTTTTTTTATGTGTGTGAGCAGTGCAGTCCATTTACACACTGTGGTTGGACTGATCCCTACACAGTATTAATACAGAATGCAGGTTTTTAATAAATGTGCATGTGTTTGTCAAATAAGATTTTTAAGGGGAAACAGAAAAACTAAAAAAGAAAAGAAAAATACTTTTTATTGTGTTTGTCAGTTCACAATCATATAATTCTATATTTCTAAATCAATACAGAAACAACTCAGGTAGAGGCAAGATCCTGCCCACACACTGTTATACAACCTACATGTATCCTTAGTTAGCTTTAAAAATAATGCGTGTGTGTGTGTGTGTACATTGAATGCATGCCTGGATCTGCCCTCCAGATGACACTCAAGTGACATTGTAATCTACATGACTGATAAGTGCTCCATGTCATTAAAGCCAAGAGAGTCTCTCCATCACGCTCAGTGCAGCTTTACATCAGAGAGCAGTGAAGCTTGCTGGGATGCCACAACTGGGTTTCTTTTTTAGACTGACATCACTATATTTGGACTGAAGCTCCCAATAGTCTATACTCTGTACATCTTTCAATTAGACTAATCTAGTCTAAGACCAAAACGGTACATGTGTCTCCAAATATCTTTGACTCCTGAACTTCAAAATGAACTATAATTAACATTATGATTGTTAATCCATGATCATCGGGATATGCACTTGCATACTTATGTGAATATGTGTGTGTGTGTGTGTGTGTGTGTGTGCGTGTACGTGTGTCTGTGTGTCTGTGGGGTGTATTACTCATGTTGTGGGATATACATCTGCTTACAAAGTATTACAAAGTGTTTACATTGTGGGGATTCGCCTTCCTTTTAGGGACAAAAAAGTCAAGTCCCCATAATGTTAATCATTACATTTTAGGGTGGTGGCTTGGTTAGGGTGAGGTTAGTTTTAGGTTAAGGTTAGGGTGAGTCTCCAGGAAATTAATATAAGTCAATGTAATGTCCTCTGAAGTGATGTGAACACGACTCTGTGTGTGTGTGTCTGGGGGATGACAGCAATGGTATCCTTCCAGAGAGCCAGTGCTCTCAAAGAGGCATCCATCTCTGGGGTCTTTTGTGTTGGGAGGAGCAGCCAAGGTCAGAAGCTGAAAGAGCTCTCTGTGTGTGTGTGTGTTTGTTGCCTCTGTCTAGTTACTCAGTAACAGGATCCTTGGCCTATTAATTGGCCTGACAGTGATAAAGGAAATGGAAGTGGATGCTATTTGTCTCTAATGCAGCCACGCTCATATTAGCCCAAAGACAAATGGACACTGTTTTCCCACTTGAGCTACTCTAATTTTTTTTAAAACCTCTGAGGGTGTGTGTGGACACTGTGTATATACACAATGTCCACACACATCCTCAGAGGTGTGCATGTTTCTACGTGTTTATTTGAGGTTTTTTCACATGTATGCAGTATGTGAATGAGTGTGTGAGGTTGTATTCTTTTTATTTGATATCTTAAAAAAAGGTCCTTGTTGTGCAGTAAACAGACATGGAATATAACGTAGTGATCATATCAGTACTGGAGTGTTTGTATGTGTACAGTATATGTGTGTGTATGTTTTTATGTGTTTGAGTATGCTTTATAATATAACAATACTCCTTTATTAATTCCTCAATGGGGAAATTACAGATACGAGGCAGCCCCTCATGCGGCGGCAACTTTAGGGTTCAGTGTCTTGCCCAGGGACACTTCGACATGTGGACGGGAAGAGCTAGAATCAAACCTCTGACTACCAGCTTGAAGGTCAGCAGCCTCTTAAGCCACAGTCGCCAAGTTCACTAAATAGATTTGTTTCTGTGCTTCTTACATACACATGTGTATTTCTGAGCCTGTGTGTGTGAGTGAGTGTAAGGCAGGGAGCTCAAGCAGTGATGAGGGGGTGGTCAGTACCTGTCTTTACCTGAGGTTAAAGGTCAAGGAGAGATTGAAGCCTGAAGCAGAATGCTGGGTGATGAGTGGGGAGGCGTGAAGGGAGTGAGGGTAGGAAACAGCCTCCAAAATGGACTATTGTTAATGCTGTCTCTGAATACTGTATGACCTAATGACACACACGCGCACACACACACACACACACACACACACAAATCCCTACGTACGCATGTGCACATACACAATTTGATATTTCCTGGGGCCCTCACAGACAAAACCTCAGTTGCCATGACAACTATTTGTTTAATGCTGTTTTTAGTCATGTCGCCACCTTAGAATTATAAGGTTCTATCTGACATTTTTGTCAAACTTGAGTTATTCACATATTCTTAATCTGTGACAATGTATTAACATTATGTGTACTATAAGGTTCTATCTGTGAGCCAGTCAGCACTTCGGATGCACAAAAGCGGACCAATCATTGTTTCGCACACCGGTAGCTGTGGGGAAAGAAGCAGAAAAGCAGTCGGTGCAGATGAGATGTCACGCAAAAATCGAGGATTTTATTAATGGTCTCGTGAAGGACAGCAGCACCAATGCCAGGCGCGTTCAGTCTTCTTTTAAGCAGTTTACATTTTGCTGATCGCTACCATGTTAGCCAACTAATGCTAGCGATTTAATGTTAGCCTGGCAGCTAATGTTGACATAAAGTGGCAGCACTAAATGATCTGCATTTTGAAGTTTATTTCCTTTGTTCCAGTCACAGGCAATGTCGTAAGATGGAAGTTATGTTTTCTTCTTGTACTTGTATTGAGCTGTAGTTGTGGCGCTCTGTGGTATTACTCACTAGATGGCTCAAGATGAAAATGTAACCCCCACTGTACGACACTGCCTGTGACTAGAATAAAGGTTATGGACTTGGAAAAAACCTGGACCTGTCCTACTCAAAAAATTGCAGCTACAGTATGTGAAAGATCATTCCAGGAGTTACCTCAGTATTAAAATAAACACAAAATGAATTCATCCATCTATTTTTTCTGTCATTTAACTTCCAAAAGAAGCAAGTACATATTTTGGTGCATCAGAATCAACATTTCTAATA
>JAVQJF010010593.1:0-11174 GCA_036023855.1 Gadopsis marmoratus | reverse complement strand
TATTTTTTCAGCGACAGTAGTGCCCGGAATCTCAGATTGCAGACTAGAAAGAAAGTTCGGCTTTCGTCAAACTGTTCAAACGAGGTCCTGCCTCTGACTTGGCCGTAAGCCAATCATAGCTTCGGATGGCGGGGTGGCACCTGGGGTGGCCAATCAGATTCCAAGGGTGGCCCGTGCCACCTCAGGCCCCCCCTCTGGACACGCCTATGGTCTCACTGTTACAGCTGTAGTTCAATCCCCATTGAAAATAACAGCTCCCTTTGTGTGTTGCATTAGTTCTCCTAGTCTGTTGCTAATAACAGAAAAGGTGTTGCAAATGCTGTAATACTATGGTTGTGACTCAGCTTTCCCCGGTTATCTAATGTAAGTTTCAAGAGCTAAGTGAAGTTGCCTTGTTTTGTTCCTAAAACAAACATTTTCTATCTAAGTTATTCATCTTTTGTAGTGGTTTGATTCAACCAGGAGAGTTTCCTGTACATCCAGTCCTTGGAAATACTCCAACTGCCACCTAACTTTGTCTATGAAGAATATTGATTTCTGAAACACAGGATATAGTAATTAATCTCACTTCACAACTCTATGCAAAGTTGTAGATAAGCAAAAACATATGAAAAGAATTCCAGGGCAATTCTGTTGATTGTCAGTTTGAGCTAAAAGCTTAAATGGGATTTCTTTGCTTCTCTCGTTCTCTAAATAGAAAAATATTTATTTTAATATGACAAAATTGAAACACATTACGTATCATTTTAACATTTCTGTCTTTTAATCAATATATCACAAATATGCTTTTTATGTTATTTTAATAGACTGATATGAAGCTAGATATGTTCATGAGAAATGAGAGTCACAAAATGATCCAACTGATTTACAGTAGCAATTAAGCAATAACATTAAAATTAATAACCAATTTTCATAATGACAGTTTGCCTCATGACTTCAACACCTTTGAAGTGTTTCTCACAAAACTTTCCTGGCTTTTTGAAGTCTCCTCCAACTGAAATATTACAGATACATTGACAGGCCGAAAACTCTTAAGAGAGCACATATCGGAGAAGGGCCCTGTTCGCTCAATTCAATTACCTCAGCCCTATACACAATCCACAAGAGACAACGGTGCACCGGATGCTCATTTCAACTCCTCTTTCCCCAAATCCCCATAGAAATCTCCTTCAGTTGGACAATGCACTTTTTCCCATTTGAAAAAAAGAAAGAAAATCAATATCTGGTTTCAATACATGTGGAAGCCGATCGATAGCAGCCCTGGCTCTCTTTTTCTCTGCCATGCTCTTCCTCCACTTTTCCCTCTATCTCTGGCAAATGATAAATAGAAACAATGCTGTATGGTTATTGGGAGGTCATGGTGCAGATGGAGGAGAGAATAAGGCTGCTGATGAGAGTGCTTGAGCTGGAATCACATGACGTTAACCTCTGTGTGGAGCGTCATGGACAAAACAGCTGAAAGGACTCACATACAGCCTGCAGTTGATCACATGTTTAAACCTCAGCATGATTTGGGTGTTTTGTGGTTGATGACGAGTGCATTTGACTGAAAAGAAGAACCACTGCCTAATGTGAAATAGAGGAAGCTCCAGAATCAGCCAGAATGATGGGAAAAAGTGTCCAAAGTCTAAACTATTGAGTTACATTTTGTGGACAAATTACACATAAAATATTGCAGAATACAAGATTTTAACATTTTGGAAAGTAGCAGTAGCTGAAACACAAGCATCAAATTTGCTGCAGGAACACGATGGTGGAAACGTGAGTCAGAAAGAAAATGGCTGAATATTTAGTTGATTTCAATAATGAAGATGAGGCCATTTGGATTTGATGGCCATCCCTATTTCTTTAAGTATACGGATTTTCCTGCAACAACTCCTTTCTATAATGATGTAAGACATTTGGAATAACTGATACTGTCAGTGGCAGAAACAAATACTTTTAGGGGATGGACGTTGACTGGTGCAGTGGATAATGTTACAGCCAAATTGTTTGCGTCTAATGGCTGAGGGGTCTACAGGACCAATAACACATCTTTTGGTAACTATTAGTCATTTAGACCTCAATTTGTATAATAAAATAAAATAGGCCCAGATTTAAAAATATTGGTGTTACCTTTAAGGTCCAGTCATTTAGTAAGCGAAGTCTTAAAAATCATGACAAAAATACATCCAATGTCACAGAAAAATAAATAAATAAAAATTTCTAACTAAATTTCTCCTCATGGGTCCATTTCTAATAAATTAGGTGTCAAAGAATGATATAACTAACATTTTAAATTCACTTAGTCCCTGTCCCGATCATTAGCAGCAATGAACAACATAAAACAAGGCACTGGCCACAAAGCTTTGAACTTCCTAGGACTTTTGTTTCCTGAGGAAAAACAATGTGGACTGTCCTTTTTAAACACAGAATTTACATCTCCTGACCAGTTTGGGATTATATCAATAAGAACACACACATATTTGTAAAAGGACAGAATTTCAACCTGCTGATTTTTGATGACTGGCAATGTTGCCTTTTTCATTATTGAAGGTCAGATCCAACTGATAAAACTCTCAACCCTGTCTCTGTTGATCTGGTCCTCACCATCTAGTATACAGCAATATGGGAGGGGAAGTTTAGAAGATGGCACAACGAACCTTTGTTAGTAACCCAAATGTGTGTGTTAGGATCAAGCAGGCATTAGAAATCCTTATTTCAATGTGATCAAAACCAAAAACTCAATTGAAACTGGGGTAGTAACTAAGCAGGACCCCAACAGTGGCACTCATGAAGCCTGGAACAAGTTCATTAATCTGCAATTCTTTCATTATTAGCTTGCATTTTCATGGTGGTTGAAAAAACAGTTTGACTGACACTTTTGTTATTGTGAGAAAAAACACATTTGAACGGGTGCCCTACCTCCTCTGAAATGTGTACATAGCCCAATGACACAAAAGGGTCAGACCAAAATAATTTGTTTCCAAATAGGGTAAGTGTGATGATGATCCTGGGGACTCTAAAGCGATCCTCCAGTCAATCATCTCCAACAACAACTGACGTCAGAGAGAAAGACAGAAGACACACAGGAGCAAGAAAGAAATCAGGGAAAAACACACTGAGTGAACACAACATAGCTAACATTACAATAGTTAGCTTGCTAATTCAGAAACAGCCACAGAGAGCTGATCTGCAGCATATCTCCTCATGTTACTGAACACATAAGCAAGACAAAGTCCTTACTAAACATTATTTTAAGCAATACTTTTCAGACGTTTACACTGAGATTTCAAGAATGAACACAACTCACTAGCATGGTAGAACCAGACTCGAGTTCAGTCTCCTGCAGTTGTCTTTTATTAGGAAATATAGCAAAAAAGGTTGGAAATAATGTATTGCAATAGTATCTCTCCAAAGAAACCTCAGAGTATTTTTTTTTATTGGTATATAATTACTGATTACCCTAATTATCCCCTCACAGCAGGGTTGTATTGAGGCTCCTTAATGACCCCAATGACCTGAAGAAACTTATTGTGACTCTGTGGCCTTAGCTGTTCCCCATCACCACTAATGTTATATTTATTTTACATATGCAATGAGGTATGCAATGAACAGACAACAGTCTTTGTCAGGCTGTTCTAAGTAGTCTTTTGAGAGCAGCAGGATGGGTACCAGCCAGCCTGGGCATAATGTCGTCCCCCTCTCAGTCCGACAAGGACCCCTCTTATCCTGTCTGTTGTGTCTGCAAGAGGGCGGGGGGCACAGTGGGGGCCCTAGGAAGATCTATGGGACCCTGTGGTGCTGTTGTCTCACGAAAAAGGAATTACAAACAAATTGCTGAGGGCCAGCACATAATTTCAAGACTCGTGGCAAGTTTATGACTTGCTAATGTTTCTAATTACATGGCCGTGAAAGACTTAATTATTTAGGGGTGCATGAGCGACGCAGTGAGGGTGGGGGGAGTTAAGAAGAAGGGTGAAGGGGAAAGTAAGAAGGAAAGAAAAAAAATAGGCCCCAAAGTAAGAGAAAGAAAATAAGAGAGTGATGACAAAGAAAGTGGTTGCCTGTGTTTGTTATCATGGTTCCAGTGCATTGGTTTTTACTGCCTGAGGAGAATTTAGTGGCTCTCACTATTGCGTGCAAAAGAAAATGTGAGTCTCCGGGAAACGCGACCATTACGATCAACCCCTTGCTGATACCTAATATGCCCCGCGTTCCCCCCATGACTTTGCCAAAGTGTCTGTAATCATATTATTGTAAATGTTGGCGCAGTTAATTGCATGGAGAGGAAAATGGGCTATGCTTGGCGGGTTATGGGGAATTTTTTGAAGTTTGTTTGCCCTCTGGAGTATTGGAGGCACTAATAATGGTGGATTGGAGGCGAGAGTTTGAGAGAGAGGAAGATGGAGAGAGGAAGGAAGCAGGAGGAGGGCAACACTTAACCAGGACTGTTTCTTCTTTCACTGCTGAGTCTGATATGATTTTAACAAATAAAGTAAAAAGAATATAATGCTGCTGATGTGGATGACTACTCTTTAGTGTTTCGAATTCAGCAGCAACCCGTGAGCAATTGATGGATGATGATGTGCATGAAATGGACAAAGATTAATGTAAATTTAAATCAATACAACATTTTCACAATGTTTAAAATGGAAAATTTACTGATATTCAAATACTGTAATTATGTCCTGATTTTACAAAACGATGCAAATAGCACCTGACAACATGCATTAAACATTTAAATATTGGCTGATTAAATGTATCTTGTAAAGCCATTTAAACTTTTTTTTTTTACTTTATTGTTTATTACACTGATTTAGTGTCTCATTTCATTGGGGCAGTGCAATTAACACGATTAAATCCCATCAGTTAAAATAAAAAGAAATGTGTTGCACACACAATTTTTAACAAAGGGGTCCACAGTGTGTTCTCTAATTATCAGGGTATTGCACTGTTGTGCCTAACTGGGAAAGCTCACGCAAGTGTGTTGGAGAGGAGGTTGCGATTAAGTGAACCTCAGACTCAGGAGGAGCGATGTGGATTCTATCCTTGTTGTGGAAGAGTGAACCAAATCTGTACTTTAGCAAGGATTCATTTGTTTTGTAGACTTAGAGAAGGTTTAGGTACAAATTATTGTCCACATCTGCACTGTCACAAGGGTCCGTGTGTTCCATCATCTACCCATGTGTACGACGGTCTGTGTGGTGCAACCACATGTCCCCCTAAATTTACCACATACGCTGCAGTCTGGAAACCTAGGATTTATTTTCACATCTGACAATTCTGCACCTCATGATTTAAGTGCAAAAGTGGTGTCCAGTACCTATGCAGAAAGTAGTGCTCCTTTTGTGTAGCAAGGCAGAACGTTAGGGTGAGGAGGTCAGAGTGGTGGATGGTTGTATAGTGAATCCAATGTAGGAGAGTTTGTGTCCCATCACAGGTCCTTTTATCATGTTATCTTATCTTATCATATCTTATCATATCCATTGCTTATTTGCCATAAACCTGATCATTGCCTAACCTTTACTGTAGCCACTGAAAGGAATCGAGGATTTTTGCAGAACTGTCCAAATTGCAGAATCGCCCAACAATAATTTGACATGCCAGCAAACATGTACATGAACATGAACACGTTCACCTATGTAAATACAGAATTTGGTATAAACAACTGCTTACATGTCTTCAGGCACTTTGAAGTGTATCTGAACCTTTATGATTATGATTGGACCATCTTTACATTTGATCAATTCTGATTATGCCTGATTAATTCTTCTCATTGATGCTTGTTATTGAGTAAGAAAAGCAACCAAAACATGTTCTCCGTGTGTCTTTTGTTGACTTTAATTAATTTGTCAGTTATTCTGAATAGTGTACATGCATACACGCTTCCACACATACACATACGTGTTCTCAGTCATGAAAAGGCTGGAAGGCCAGGTAGTACTGAGGCAGACCCAACCACTCTGGGCTCACCCAGGGAACATTAGTCATTTTACAGCTCATTGCTGGGGCTCATTTAGCAAAGCCTCCTCCTAACCATCATCAATATCTCTCCTAAAGAGGCCTATGAGCTGGGAAGGACCAGGCTGCCCTAACCTGCTGTGGGTCACGCTTCACCATGCCTGCACTGGAAAGGGCTGGGAACTAATGAGAAATGACAAGAGGCTATTCAGCCTTATCTTATTTTTTAGAACCTGTTGCACCCTTTTTCTTATGCATGTTGTTGTCCTGAATGATAGAGGCAGTGGATTTTTTTAGTCAATAGTTGCAGAATGCTCATGGATTTTTTATAAATTTTAATAAAATAAATTGTTATGGGTGCAACTTTCTTGATTTCTTGTGGGGAATAAACATACATCATTTGAGTGCCATCTTTTAACTATGCACTATTTATGAAACTATAAGCTTGACAAAATCATTCCCCACTCATGGTCCACCAATTGAGTACATTTTGAAATTTTCAACAGTATTGCATCATTAAACAATGCATTGGAGAGGTCTTTCTCTCCTTAGGATTAGGTACCAAAACTACTTGGTTAGGCTAAATTAAGGTACGTCACCTGACTTTCGACTTAAATCACATGACTTACTAACCTAAATTAATTTACGTAACTTGACATTACAAGCTGATGTAAGTTAAAACTTTGGTTTCACAGGGGACACCATCAGCAATCTCCTGGGTGAAAGTCCTGTGTATGACTGGCAGATTTTGCTGCTCTTTATACTACCTCACCTGCCTTCCTCCTTTGCTGCCATCGTAATAGCTACAGCCACAAGAGGTTGTCGCCTAACAATATGGGTTGCAACAAGCTGCTTGCAGAGATGACTGTACTGTATTTGGCTGTACTTTTGGGGAGGGCGGTCTGGATAAACAGTATTTATTCAGCTGAAGGTACCTTTTGTCTTGCAAAATTCAATCTGTTTCAATATCTGGGCTAATCAAGAAAAGCAGCCACACATGTTATGACTCACGGCAAGACTGATGCTGCTCAAGATTCATATTAATCCTTTCTTATTTATTGCCGATATTCACTGGAGAGGGTGAGAAAAAAAGAAGAGATAGGCAGAGCAAATGAGAGGGAAATGGGAGGAAGAGTGATTAGACCCCAGCCAAAGCTGAAAGTGAAAACAAAGAAATGCTGGTAATAAATTCTTCATTGTGAATAAAGCTTTGAAAATCATGAGAAACTCATGTTTGTTTGATTCCCGGTGCATGTTTCTTTATGAACCTGACTTTGTGCATATGGGTTGAAACAGGAAAGAGGTGTTGCATACTTTTTATATAGAGCCATATCGGGAACCTGAGTGACATAACAAAATCAATCTTTATATACACTGATCAGCCATAACTTGATGGGTGAAGTGAAGAACATTGATTATCTCATTACCATGGCATCTTTCAATGGGGGGAAATATACTGCTCAAAAAAATTAAAGGAACACATTGCTAACACATCAGGTCTCAATGGGAAAAAAAATCATACTGGATATCTATACTGGTATGGACTGGGTAATGTGCTTAAAAAGTGTTCCTTTAATTTTTTTGAGCAGTGTATTAGGCAGCAAGTGAACATTTTGTCCTCCATGTTGATGTGTTGAAGCAGGTAAAATGGGCAAGCATCTAAATCTATAAAGCAGCAACATATATTTTGACAAGGCCAATTGGCAATGAGTACATGACAGTTTGCTTGTGGCAGCAGTGTACAGTTTAGAAAGGTCAAACCTTGGACAAGTCAGGACAAAGATGCTCATGCCCAAATTCACATGGTGACTATATGTTTAGGTAACAGGGAATGTAAGACAAAACCAGTACACTTATCATCAGTAGTTATCTGAGAGGGTGAGGTGCAAACTGCAGGATGGATGACAGGAGGGCAAAAGGTATCATCCTGCTTTGATAAAATGCTGACTACAGCCGTGTATGATTGGCAGCTCTGTTTGACTGGTCCTCTGAGGTGTGTTTTTAGCTCATTTGTCCTCAAACAATCTGATTTGACCATCATAGCTTTTACCATGTCAGCATTTCCACAGTACAGATTAAGCTTTGATGTGGGTTTATCAAGGTTAATAAGAGTATTGTAAAGCTGAAGCTCCAGATTGCTGATACTTTTGCCAGTATTCAGTGTATCTTTATTCTGTTTTCATGCAAAAAACATTGGATCAGCTTTTTTCCAGAAGTATGTCACTATCAAGGCTGAAAAGCATCAGAAGCAGCATTTCGGCCACACTTAAGCTTCGTTCAGACTACAGGCAAATCAGATTTGTTTCTCAAATCAGCTCTATAAAACAGACTGTCCGCAAAGTTATTTGCAAATTATCAGATTGGATTTGGGTGTCCAGTCATCACCAACCTATCTGAATGGGTTGCTGTTAGTTAGCTGTAGTGTCGTGGGCGTCCGTAACCACATACGGTGGTGATGCGGCTTTCCAACGCAGAAACATGAGAAATGGAGATACATCATCTTGCCCTGTAAACAATCGCACTTATAAAACATAAGATTTATTATACTAGTTATTACCAGCTTAGTCTATATGTTTATTTGTTTTAATACATTTAATTAATGTTTCACTTGTGAATTTGTTGATGATTTGGGTTGTTTACATTATGATGATCACTGACTGAAGGTTAAAGGTCACCAGCTTTCATTTACTATGTCAGTTGTGCTAGTGAGAGAACTACAAGTAAGTCTCCATAATCTGGTTTGTGTGGCAGATATTACACAGTGTGATTGTGTAATAAGACAAATATGGAGATTGTTGTGTTTCTGATGGCTGCAGAATGCCTCTAGCTGAAAAGCATGGAAATGAAGTGGAAAATGCATATGATTAGGCAAATACAATCTCCTTGGAACCTGTGTGTGTGTATGAGCGAGAAACAGAGATAGGGAGAATGACACACGCTAAACACACGATTACATCTACATTTCCACATCCAACATTTGTTTTCATTAAATTGCCATTCTGGCGTATTTGCTTTCGCAGTCCTGCATTTCACAGTATTTGCATAAAATTAAGTGGTAAATGATGCACAAACACTTTACTAGATTTAACTTATATAGAGATGCAGCATGTTCACTACTTACTACTACTTTAGGGTTTTAACATATGATCACACTCCCAGAATTCCAAGGATGAATAATCTTATTTTCCTTGACGCTTTTATAATTTCATGTTAAACTATCATTAAGATACAGTATATGTTCTGTGCTCTCTTAAATTGAACTTGAAGTAATAGCGTTGGGTTCCAGTCTGTCTCTAACATATATTTAGTTTCCAGCTTGCCCTCTTCAGCAGAAGTGAGCATGTTCTAAAGCACTATTCATGTTCCTATTTAGTTGCTCTACTGAAAAACAAGTTATAATCCCTGTTATTTTGATAAAAAAACAACAACATTCTACTTGGACTCAAAAACATGATTGGACTCGTACAACTAATAAACAAAATTTCTCATCCCAAAGGTAATTTTGCACACATGCAATTTTCTGTGCTTGAGGGCAACAAGCAGACATCTCTTTGTCTATTATGGTGGTGAATGGAAAGGGGTTTGGGGCGGGGGTTCGGCATTGGCCCTGGTATTTTTTTGATCATATAAACAACAACAGCGACACGGGGCTTCAATCATGACCTGACCACCTCTCCCACTCGCATGTACTTGAACAGGCCCCACAAGTGGTAGCAATTTTCCATTCTCATTTGTTGACCACTTGACCATGTGCTTTCTCCGGCTCTGGCGGATGAGCTCTCATTCATGGTCGACTTCTGGTCTGTACACACCTGCAAGCTCTGCTCCGATGCACCAGCTGCTGACTACAGTGTGCAGGCTATCCCACACTGCCTCAGAAATGAACATGTACAGCACAGAGATGCACAGAGAGGAAGAGAAAAGCAATCATCCAGGGCATACAAACAAAGTTATTTTTATCCTTCAATTGTAATTACTAAAAGGAAAAAATTCAAGCTTTATTAAGTTTTCTGTTGCGTCCCTTATATTTTAGCACTATCATTACGTACTCACAACTTATTTAGATTGCAGAAGTTAACCCTCTAGACCCTAATACAATTCTAGAGTGTTGCTGCAGCTCACTGAGAACCCTCACTTAAATGAGCATTTTCCTACTCAATTCATACAAACAGCTATATCAAAAACAGAAAGAAATCAACAATCACAAGTCATTTTCATTTTAGAAAAAACAACTTCATCTTTTAATGTGAGACTAAATATGTGGCATGTCTAGCTTTTTAGACAGAGTTTGACTCAACACATTTAAAAAATACTGTTGTAAATAGCTATTCATTCTATCTTCCTTGCACACATAAAATACTTTTTCCTGTGGCAGAAACCTTATTTTCAACTGCAAAAGTCACTGCCCCAGGAAAACTCCTTGTCTCAGGCAGTGAGAGCTGGGTAGTGCCCGCTGTTTACAGACAATGATTACATTGAGCAAAAAACTTCTCTCACAATACAATCTTATTAAATCCATAAGATTATAAAGATACAATAATAACTTAATTATAGCACCTTTTTACAAACAGAGTTTGTGCTTTGACAGATTAAACAAATGATACACAGAAAACAAAACAGGAAAAAACAGGGAAAAAAGCGTAATAGAAATTAAAAATAATTAAAACTTATAAAAGATGATGGTAAAACAAAAACAACATAAGAATGATTAATGACAATATGAGGATGACATCACATGAAAGCAAGTCTATAAAAATGGATTTTAATAAGTGATTTAAAAGAGGTTACTGATTCTGCAAGCCTTATCTCCTCAGGCAGGTCATTCCTGAGTCGAGGGGCCCTGATGGCAAAAGCTCGGTCACCTTTAGATTTAAGCCTCGACTCTGGAACTCTGGATTCCAGCCGCTGTCCGTGGCGAGAGTATGGAAAGCGATGGCGTATTCCAGCACTCCGCGCTCCCCTTTGCGTATGTCCATCAGAGCCCGAGCTCCTTCACGTCCTGCAGCTCCATGGGCGAAGATCGTAGAGAACGCCTCCTGGAACCGGACGAGCAAGGAACACAGCACGGATCCCTTGCTCCACTCTGCGGTAGCCCAGGCCGCGGCGCGCCCTGACAGGTGAGACATGATGTAGGCCACCTTGGCCCGGTCAGATGGAAAGGAAGCCGGCTGTAGCTCGAAGTGCAGCTCGCATTGAACCAGGAATGACCGGCAGTCGCCCTGCTCACCAGA